>SKCR01034441.1:0-74688 GCA_019454045.1 Zanthoxylum bungeanum
ATTCAACAAGAAGGTGCGTCCAACTGGGAAGGACCCTACATAGTCCAGAAAGTCATGGGAAATGGGGCAGTGAAACTGTCAGATTTGGAAGGGAATGAGTTCACCGAGCTGATCAACGTGGATAGATTGAAGCAATATTTTTCCTGAGGGAGAGAAGACCGAGCGACACCAGGAGGACTGGCAGAAGACCTAACCCAACGGAATAGGAAATTCATTCATGAATGCATGCATACACGTAACGTACTTGCATTCTTTTTGTGTTTGTTCTGTTTTGTATTTAAAGGTTTCAAAAAGAAGGAGAAAATGGAAAATGTAAGCCAACCAGAATAAGTAACACATCAGTATCAGTTTCGGGAATGGATCCCAGGGTTGAGGTCTATATCAGAATCAGTTTCGGGAATGGATCCCAGGTTTGAGGCCCATATCAGTATCAGTTTCAGAAATGGATCCCATGGTTGAGGCCCACATCAGTATCGGTTTCGGGAATGAATCCCAGGGTTGAGGCCCAAATCAGTATCAGTCAAAAATGAATCCTAGGGTTGAGGCCCACATTAGTGTTAGTTCCGGGAATGGATCCCAGGGTTGAGGACCATATTATCAGCAGTTGAAAGGAAGAATTTCAGTCGAGTGAAAAAAAATAAAAAAGTCCTTGATGGTTAGGCATATGTCCGGTGATGAAATTGTTTGCTGTAGGGTGAAACCTTAGAAACGATAAGTGTGAGATATGCTCTCATTCGGTATTCTGAGTGGTTGATCTCGGCTAGACTCGCGGGCACTTAATTACAAGATCTTAGCGGTGGAAGCTTGAGTAGTCGGCGAGATGACTAGTTGAAGAGATGGTGAATAAGTGAATGACCATTTACTTAGATGTCCATCCTGGTTTACTCGTGTTACGATATGTGATATGGTTGGAAATGAAGAAAAAGTCTTTGAAGAGGAAAAATAAACCACCTATAACCGATAAGCGTGAAGCTACCCATGGGCGAGTATTAGGACCACCATGAGGAGAAATGATATCTTAAAGGGTAGGTGCGTTGAAAAAAAAGGAAAAGAGAGACGAAAGAGAAAGAAAACCATATCATATTGAGTACGAGGAAGTAATCGCAGAGCATGGTCAAGACATCTCAGTTGGTTAGACCCACTGATCCAATTCTCCGAGACAAAATCATCGAGTTGGCTTACTAGGATTAAGCTGCGAGAGAACCTTGGCACACACACACTTGGAGTCTAGTTCAGATCATTTATTCAGACGGTCGTATTTGATTTGTATCAAGTACTTTGAAAGTTATCTGATTTCGACGCTAGGCATCCATTGAGGACAAAAATATGTTTAGCTATCGGGATTATCTCGTGAGAGGCAGTATAGTAGGTGGGTATGTAACATCACATCAGGAGATCTACCTTGACCTAATGAAAGTAGCAAAGAACAAAAGAATGAACCGAGACTAGGGGTGACCAGTCTACCCTTTCTCATACAGTACGGTTCGGGAATGAACTATCACATTAGTAATGCCTCGGGGATGAGGTTCAGTATGCCGGGAATGGCACTCCGGGGATGGAGCATGGGTCGAGGCCCACATCAGTATCAGTTTTGGGGATGAGTCCCAGGGTCGAGGCCCACACATCATCAGCAGTTTTGGGGATGAGTCCCATGGTCGAGGCCCACACATCATTAGCAGTTTTGGGGATGAGTCCCAGGGTCGAGGCCCACACATCATCAGCAGTTTTGGGGATGAGTCCCAGGGTCGAGGCCCACACATCATCAGCAGTTTTGGGGATGAGTCCTAGGGTCGAGGCCCACACATCATTAACAGTTTTGGGGATGAGACCCAGGGTCGAGGCCCATATCAAATATCGGGAATGGCGCTCCGGGAATGGAGCATGGGTCGAGGCCCACAACCGCGACGCCTCGGGAATGAGGTTTAGCATGCCAGGAATGGCGCTTCGGGAATGGAGCAAGGTTCGGAAGGGGACCAACGACGCCTCGGGAATGAGGTTTAGCATGCCGGGAATGGCGCTCCAGGAATGGAGGAAGGTTCGGAAGGGGACCACAACTTATCAGCACAGTTCGGGAACAAAGCCCATACTTGGTGGTTCGGGAACAAAGCCGAGGGGTCGAAGCACCTCGGTACCAAATCAGTTCAGTTCGGTAGTGATTCCTATAGATCGCAGCATCTTGCAGGGATGAACCTCAAAAGGTCGCAGCACGTCACCACCAGATCAACTCAATTTGAAGCAACAGGCAAGTCAAGCGGCAGCTGGCGAGCCAAGTAAGTAAAAATGCATTGCATAAACTTTGATAGGATTGTCATTGTCACACACTGCACAAATCCCATCAAAGTGGGGGCGATTATAGGCACTGTATTTTTACATATAAGTCCCGATGATGACCCTCGTACGGAGGCACTACTCTTTAAGTTGCGGAAGTCGCCGGAAACGGATGTCGAAAGGGAAAATTCAGAAATTGATACCTTATTGGACTTAATTCATTTTCTTAGCTTCGGGTTCGCTCGTTGGATCTCTGTTTTAAAATTCATCATTGGCCCAAAACCCCGTAATCCACACCAAGCCACACACTAAGCCCACACACCGCCAAGCCCACACACGCCCACAAGCCCTCCAATCACACGCCCAAGCCACTAAATCCCTCTAAAATAATAATTAACACATTAACACATGTCGAAATCAAATCAAATCACCTTCCCAAATTAAAGAAAGCAAATCAAATCCCATAAATCCATTTCCTAAACTAAAACAAATCACCTCCCTAAATTAGAGAGATCGTTTCTTTGTAGCACAGTAATTAGAGGATATCCTCCATAATTGCATGATTCATTCCCTTCCCGTACAAGGAAAGCCCTAAGCATTTCTTATAAAAATGAGCATAAACCAATCATTCACAGCCCCAGACATTCACGCCCAGCACAACGAAAATCCCTCTCCATTGCCGAAACCAACAGATCCCCATACAGCCCTCCATTGGCGTGAACAACTGCCCCCATATAGCCTTCCCATTGCCGTGAACAACAACCACCGAAACTGTCCAGAAATAGTAGCCTAAACCACCACCGAAACTGCCCAAAAATAGCCTCCTTTCATTGCAAACTACATCTGAAAAATAACCCACTTTCACCACCGAAACTGCACCCCAAACTGCACTTTACATCACCGACACTGCACCCCATAAAACTGCACCTTCAAACCAAAAATTGCATCCCAAAAAACTGCCTTATACCACCGAAAATACTGCCCAGTAAATAGTCAATTACCACTGCAGAAACCGCACTAAAAATAGTCCCCGAATACACCTAAATAGCCACAAAATAGCAAGGTAAAATAGTCTCAAATTACCGTAAAAATAGCAGCAAAAACAGAGAAAATAGCAGCCCAAAACAGTGAATTGACGAAGAAAGACATTGAACCAGTGAACCAGAGGAGTTGCGGAGCGTTAACCCTTCTGAAAACCGCATAACGCACTTCCAAGAGGCTACTTAGAGGTTAGACCTGAGGGCACCCTTTTATTTATTCCCGTTCTTTTTTCTATTATTTATTATTATTTCTTCGCATGTGTATTGATGATTCATGTATGTTGTGGCCATTGGATGAATGATTTTGTGCTATCTCTCGCGGTATATCGGATGGAAACCTAGACGTAAATTCCGTAGCCGAATCCGAATGGATGGTAGTTCGGTCTGTACTTGGGATATGATTCCACGTACCGCTTGAGAAACGCACATATTTCGTTTCATCTAGTGTTCATTAGGAATAGTATAATATTTTTATGCATGATTTAGTTATTTTCTTTATGTTAGGAATTTGATTATCTCCCTTTAATTTTTATGTTTAGATAATTGTTATTTATTTATGTTTCTGCATGTATCAATTTAATGTGTTCATGAGATTGTGTGCTTGCCGTTATTCCGACTTACTTTTATGGATGCAAACTTAGATATATGTCTTATGCAAACTTAGATATAGGTTGTATGCGAACTTAGATATAGGTCATATGCAAACTTAGATGTAGGTTATTCTTGTGTATATATGTTGTGTAGACTTGGTTATATTATCGCATAAATCCGTTCATTACAAGTGGCATAAGTAATGGACCATTCCGAACCCAACGGTTTGAGGTCTTCCCTTGCGATGGGTGAGTGCAGCCTTAAATCATTTCCCAGTTCACACTGGGTGGCGACTCCATTATTCTCCGGTTTAGTCCCCCACGGGCTACTCCGTACTCCCGACCAGGCCGCGAGCCTGGAACAGCGTCGCCTATTTCTGTGTCCTACAAATACCATGGTTCATAAGAAGCCTCATTTTTTCGATGTGTGCTTTGTAAATTTTCATCAAAGCATTTAGGGAAGAGACGGAAAATGATTATGGAGTTTTGCAATAGTTTCTTTCATGCCTTGATGATTCAAGTTTTGAGGTATTTGTCTTTCTCTATTGCTTGTAAGAGAGGAAGAACTTCCCATATGATAAGTTTGTTCATCTCCAAGCAACACATTCTTCAATTCTCCTGGTAAAGGCTTCAATTCAAAATTAGGTGCTTCATCATGTTTTTCTTCTTCTAGTATTCCCAGTTCATGAAAATTATCTCCATCATCTTCCAGCACTTGTGTAGAATCAAGTAAAAAATCATTAGGATTATCTGAATCTAATTGCATACTTGATTCAAGAAAATTAGATGTACAAATTTTATAGGATCAAATAACTTCCCTTAAAATATTCCTCCATAATTGGTTCAATTAGATCCATGCTCTCGTCTTCATTGTCCTCATCGTCTGGTTGTTTGCACATGTCAAAGATATTAAGCTTCAATGTTATATTGCCAAAGGACAAATTCATGATTCCATTCCTGTAATTTATTAAAGCATTAACTGTTGCTAAAAATGGACGACCAAATATTACAGGAACTGGCTTATAATCGTTTGCTTCAGGTTGTGTTTCTAAAACAATAAAATCCACATGATATATGAATTTATCGATTTGAATTAACACATCTTCTACAATTTTTTTTGGTACTTTAACTGATCTATCGGTAAGTAAAATGGTAGTTGAAGTTGGTTTTAACTCGCCAATATTAAGTTGTTGGTAAACCAAAAATGGAAGCAAATTTACACTGGCTCTAAGATCAAGCAAAGCATGTTCAAATTTTTTGTCTCCAATAATATATGAAATAGTCAGACAACCAGGGTCTTTTTATTTTAAAGTATTATTGGTGGAGAGAATGGAGCTTACCTGTTCGGCTAGAAATGTTTTCTTTCTTACCGGTTGTTTTCTTTTAAGAATGCACAAGTCTTTCATAAATTTGGCATATGACGGTATTTGTTGGATGGCATCTAATAGAGAAATATTGACCTTTACATGTTTGAATATTTCATAAATCTCTGGGGAGTGAGTGAATTTCTTTGTTTTTAATGCTTGTGGAAATGGAGGTGCAGGTGATTCATTATCATTAATGATAGGTAATGGTTCATCAACTTCGGCTTTACCTTTTGAATATGATTTATCTTTCTGGGGTTCAAGAATAGGTCTGGGATGTCCTTACCACTACGATGAGTTATAACAGATTTGACTTAGTCTGTGTGTTGACTACCAGAACTACCTTCGTGAGGGTTTTGATGACTCTTGGGATTTGGCTTTGGTTGTGCAGGAAACTTACCTTTCTCAGGAATGGTCAAAGCAAATGTGATTTTTGAAACAATATCTTTCAGATCAATCAATGTTTTCACATGTTGGTTATTGATGTCTTCCTATTTTTCAATGAATGTATACAATGTATCCTCAATGGTTTTCCTAGGTGGCGGGACATATTGTGCATAATTCTGGGAATTTCGTAAATTCTGGTATACCTGGGGAGATTGTTGTGATGGTTGTGCTTGGTTATCATTCCTCAAATTGAAGTTTGGATGGTTTCTCCAATCAGAATTGTAGGTTCGGGAGTATGTGTTTGGATTTGGTCTTTATGGAACTGACTTGGTCATGGAGACATTCTTGCAGGGCTGGCAAGGTTGGGAAAACTTGTGTGACATGTTTATTTGAATGATAGATTTGACATGTGACTTCCTGAACTGACTTAACATGATCACTTTTCTTTATTTGTAATGCCTCAACTTTTTTAGTTAAAGATGCATATTTAGCAGAAGGTCATGGTCTTCCCTAAGGTTAAACATACATCTATTAGATGGTTGTGGTTTTACAGACGACTCATAAGTGCCAACTGTGTCCCTGTATTGTGCATTCTCTGCAATGTGTTCTAGGTAATCTAGTGCATCTTCGGGACTTTTATCCCTAAACTCACCATTACACATCATTTCCACAACTTATCTACCTTGGGGTGAATAGGCGACCAGCCTCTATGTTTGAAATCTGTGATATGGACAAACATTCAACATCTCCTTAAATCTCTCCCAATATTGGTAAAGTGTTTCCCCCGACTCTTGTGTGAAAATTATGATTCTCCTCTTAAAGGAATTTATCTTGTGAGAAGGAAAGAATTTTTAAAATTAGATCTTGCAAATCATCCTATGTTCTAATGGATCCCGACCTAAGGTTTTGTAGCCAAATTTTAGCTTTATCCTTTAAAGAAAAAGTGAAAAAACTTAAGTCGAATTATGTTCATGCTGCAATTTTAATCTGTGCAAATATTACATACCTCTTCGAACTCCCTCGAGTGCTGATAAGGATTTTCTAATTCAAGACCGTGGAATGTCGGTAAAAGTTGGATGATACTTGGTTTGAAATTGAAACGTGTTGCATCTGGGGAAAAACAATGCAAGATGATGATCCTATCCTGGTAGGATTCATGAATTCTCTGAGTGTCATTGGATGATTTAGATCGCCATACTGAGACTCATTTTCTTCATGATCAACTGGTTTTTGAATTCGGGCAGGTGTATTGGCCATTCTGACTGATGATGAAAGTGATGGAGAATCTCTGTTTAATCTTCCTCTGGATGATCGAGACCAGTGTCTCATGCAACCTAAACAAAAATAAAACAAAAATAAATACAATATTTACAAAAAGAAAAGAAAAATAAAATAATAAAAAAAATAATAAAAAAAATTATTATATCTACTAAATTGTATTCCCTAGCAACGACATCAAAAACTTGACACGCTCTAAAGTGGTTCTTTACTCCCCAAGTATAAGAGTGTCGAAGTATTAAAATAACCCGGTAAGTTCGGGGTCAATCCACAGGGAATAGATTTTTAGTATGATAAAATAATAATTAAAGCGAAAGGAAAAGAATTGATTTGTTTGAAGTTGTTTGGAGAATTTGAATTAAATGAGAACAATAAAATAAAATGTTGGGGTTATGGGATCCACTTTCAATATTTTATATTTAGAAATCTCACTTTTTATAATATATAAATGATCATTATAACCCAATTAATTTACTTCCAGAATTAATTATGCCAAAACATATAAAACCGGCCACAAAACCGGTAGTCATTTCTGTCGATAACTAGTCATGCCAAGGTACTAAATATGCTAAAAACAAAAAATCAGCCATAAATGCGGTGATGCCATTTATTCTATAAAAAGTCTGGTCAAGTACTAAATTATGTCGAAATCGTATAAAACCAGCCATATAGGCGGTAGAATAGTTTATCAATAATTAGTCCAGATCTCAATTAATTATTATTCATTACTATTTATATATTATAATATATGTGAGATTAATCTAAACTTAAATAATAAAAATTTAACCCATTCCCCCAGTAGAAAGTAATTAGCTACTCATACTATAATTAAAAATACTCATAATTTTATTACTAAAATTAAAAGGCATTACAAGAATTTAAACAAACAATATACAATCTTTAATCATTAATCATTAAAAAATAAATAAAAGAAAGTATGAAAATGAAAATAAAGTTATAGCTTCTATTTATAGGCACAAATAAAGGCTTCCACCAATTTCTCCACCAAACACACCACCAAAATTGACAAATGTTAATTTTTTTCTTTTTTTTTAAGATTTGATATTTAACACACTTTTAATTCTTCGTCAATTTTGGTCTTGAAAACGTCCGAATTCGAAAATCTTTTGAACATCAAAGTTGTAAATCTTTGAGTCTTCTTTCATCTGGAACTTGAATCACCTTAATCCAATATCGGAGTAAAACGTTATGGCCAAAATATAAATATTACATAGGGCTAGAATTTCCAAAGTTGTACACTATTAGAGCACCTATTAAATTTTTTTGCCTCCAAAATCCAAATGTCAAGTCCATTTTTCTAGATATGCATCCAAAGTATTATTTCAACTACATAAAAGATAAAAATCACAATAAAAAAATATAAAACATAAATTTAAATATTATTACATAAACGTGCTAAATTAAGGGGAATAGTGAAACCACGAGTGTAAAATGATATTTTATTCTCTCAATAAATATGCATTTGTTAGTTCCCATCAGCGTGCACATCACATGCCTCTGCCTGCGCGTGCATATCACGCGTTGTCGCTTTCCAGGCCAACTTGACCCCTAACTCCGGTGTTGTTGGGTTTAGACTGCCACGCCCAGTCCGATTCTACAACTCCCCACGCCGATTCCGGCCTCTGTTCCTCATATCTGTGCCTTTTTCCATCATCAGAACCCTCAGAATTGGTCATTTTCTCTAGCCTACGAGTCTGCCATCACCGCCACTACTGATCACTTCCTCGGACCAACATCGACATTTTCCCGCCGTTGGCCCTGCTCCTCCGTGGCTATTGGCACCGTTCGTGGCTCTTCAGGGGTGTTTTTCTATTCACTTTTCAAAACTTCTGCTCTCTGCGCATTTTAGAGAGAATTATGGACTTCTCTGATATTTGCCTTAGTTTGGGAGCAAAACTGTTATTTTCTGGACTTTCAGGGGCAACTCTGTAACTTTCAAAAGTTTTGGGGCATTTCTATAATTTTCGAAAAATTTGGGATTTTTTTGCAATAGTTGTATCTTTTGGCCTCTTTATTACAGTTTTTTTTCTAGCTGTCTCCTTCATGGTACTCTTTCGACTTCACCGATTTTCGCCATGGACAAACCTGACATCTCTCACCTTATTCAGATCCTCCTTGATGATCATAATTATGTGTTATGGGTTCTCAAGGGTCTTAAACTTTGGCGTTATATTACTGGTAATCTCACTGAACCGGTTCCACATAAATCTGAGAGTGACGAAGATTTTGTTGATCGTCTTGAAGATTGGGAAAGTCAGAATCACGGGATTATTACCTGGTTTCGCAACTCTTTTTTCCCTACCATAAATCTTCAATTTGGTCATTTTAACACAGCCAAGTCTCTCTGGGATTTCCTTGCTCACTGATATACAGCCACAGATTTATCTCATCAGTATCAGTTGATTTATCACCTCCACCAAATGCGTCAGAAACCTGGCCAATCTATTACGGACTTCCATTCTCAGATGCCGTTTCTCTGGGATCAATTGGCTCTCTTTGAGCCACAATGGGATAATTATGTTGATGCTATCAAATTCACCACCTACAGAGATCGCAAACGATTGATCCAGTTTCTCATGACTTTTGATACCAAGTTTGAACCCACTTGTGCCTCATTGCTTCTCTAAACTCTACTGCCCACTCTTGACTCTGCCATTTATAAACGCATTTCGGAAGAAACTCGTCACTCTAATGGCTAGATATAGCATACAGATATCATCCTTGCAACACTTCCTTCCAGTTCTCATTCCTCGAAGACTTGTAATTACTGTATGTTGCCCGGACACCTGGTCCTCAAATGTCCAACACGCCGTTGCAGAATTTACCTTAAGATGGTTCATGGTCATTTTGAATGCGATTGTCCCACTCGCCATCCTACTTCCTCATTCAATGTCCGACAGTCTTTTTTTGTTGTAGTTTCTAATGATCCGGGTGACACTGATCAGTCTCGGTCTTCTCAGCTTATTCTGGATCTCGCCACTTTCATTCAATCCATAGCCTCCCAATTTGGTAACATATTTGCCTCTTCCACTCTCTCAGGTATTGCCTCTTGGTATTTTGATTCTGCTTGTTGCAATCACATGACTTCCGAATCAAGTGTTTTTACCTCTACGTCTACTCCATCACATATTCCTACCATTGAGACTGCTAATGGCTCTTTCATGACCCCCAATCATAAAATCTTCCACACTAATATGATATGGAATATAAAGACACTGATTTTCTAAATTTTCTTCACTGAAATGGGACTATATGTCACCGCTCTTGCCTAGGTACATCTCAATAAAATGGGAGAGCCAAACTTATGAATATTTTAGATACAGTTCGTGCTCTTCTCATCTCATCCTTTTGTCCTTAACGTTTTTGGGTAGGATCTGCCCTCACCAGTGTCTATACCATTAATCATCTTTCGTCTCATGTTCAGCCAATCAATCCATTTATGAAAAACTACATGGTACATCTCCCAATTACAATCTTCTTAAAGTCTTTGGCTGTGTTTTTTTCATTCTTCTCCAGCCCCATGAACATACTAAATTAGAACCTCAAGCTCGATTATGTTGTTTCTTGGGATATAGCATTGAACACAAAGTATATAGATGTTGGGATCCCATCTCCAATCGCCTCCGTATGTCTCGTCATGTCACCTTTTGGGAAAATCACAATCTCAACTATACAAAATGCATGATACATGACTTTTCATAAGATGTGACTGTACTGCATCTCTAACTCGACCTGGTGGACTCAACACCCTAGTGAGTGCCATCAGTATCCATCATCTCGAGCTCGTCCTATGAGAATACTTGTAAAACAAAGAAACTGGGAGTGTGGGGGTTAGATAGTTTGAATGACCTAGTGAGTGGACAATTCGGAAACTGAAACACTTTATAAAAATTCATTATTGTAAAACTAAAAAACATCCTAAGGAAATCACCTTTCCTGAAATCTCTTTCTTATCTAGGAACACATTTGTCTGTAAAACTTTTCTGAAAATAAATTTTTTTTTTTTTTTCTGAAAATCATGTCTCTGAAAAACCTTATCTCTGAATATTTGTCACTGAAATATTTGTATCTAAAAATCTGGACGTATGAGGGTGTTACGTCTTGCCACCCCCCCCCCCATACGTCTAAACTGGTGGTCTTAGGGTGTTACGTATCGTCGTCCCCCAAGCCACTGAACTGGATCCGGGGGTGTGGAACTATACTACCCTCCAGACTATGAATCTGGGGTCTAAAGGCGTTACGTCTCGTCGTTCCCTAGCCCGAAATCTAGGAATCTATGGGCATCTATCATCTCTAGTCCTGAACTACGTGTGCACAGGTTCTCTGAGTCCGTTAATTCCATATTTGTACCAAGTTAGAATTGATGTGGGTTTTTCCCCCATGCCTAAAAAAATCATCAAATATATGCTCTATAAAACATTATTTTCTAAAACATTGTTCAAAATATTTTATTCATAAAATATATAAGAGAAATTTGGCCAGCGCCCTAGATACGGAAAAGTAAGTTTTGAATCAAATCAATTAAGTTAAATCAACTTTGAAAAAGAAAGGTCCACTCACAAATTAATCTCTATGGCCCTTGATTCCTGGATGCGACTGTGGAGTCTCCTACGGAAAACAAATATGTCTTGTATTCGAGATTGGTTAGCATATTTACACTAGGAAGTTAATTATGATCATGGATGTAGTGGATGTTTATACATGTCGTATACAGAACTCTTAGGGTGCCCTCTAACTCTCTACGATGATTATAAAAGGGGAAAGGATTGTTTTTGTCTCGCGTCACAATGTCAGGTCTGGCGCGTCACGACGCCAATGCAAGTAGAGCCAGACAGAGAGCATATTATGTTTTGTGTCGTGACGCCCGCCTGATCAGACCTGAGCCAAAGCCTCTGCTTTTGCATGTCGCGGCGTCAAATTCTGAGTGTCGCGATGCTCACCCAATCAGGCCTGAGGCAGTGAGCCTCTGATTCTTACGCGTCGCGATGCTAGGTGTTGGGTGTCGCGACATTAAGTCAATTTCCAGGGCCTAACATAACTCAACAATGTCTAACTTACCCAAATGTATTCCCAACACTTCTACATTATAGCCATTACACAAGCCACTCTATTAAGCTTCAACCTCATACATTCTATTCCAATATGCCATCATTAAAGCAACCATTTAATCTCATAAATATAAATTCACATTCATTATCTAGAATTCCATAATCTTGGGCATTCCTTTATGAAATCAATTTCTTTGTTCATTAACCACCTTGATGCAATCATTAACATGCCAACAACACTAACATAACATTGTTTTATCTAAATTCCAAAATTCAAGTTCTTATAGGAACCACTTTCCTAGTGCAGCGGAAACACGTTAGGCACCAGGATCGGACTTGAAAATTTTTATGCCCTTCTCACTAAAAGGTTGAATGTTACAAACACCAAGAATGAAATTTTTCTTCTGTTTTGAACAAAATTTCAGCCCCAGAATAGCCCCCGAATGGCGGCACAAAAACTAGAGTGTTTTGGACCCGAAATGCATCCAATTCACTGCCCAGTTCAGCCCTTTTATGATTCAATTTCTGCTATGTTTCAGGTCTGATTTTTCACCCAAAAATATTCCCAACACAGTCCCAAAATACCCCTTAAAGCTCCCTAAGAATTCTGGATCAAAAGAAAAAACAATGCTCACTACTTTGGGTTAAAGATAGGGAAGGAGAATGATTATTCTATTCGACACCAAAAAGTTTTCTGAGCTATATCTCGCCACCAACAGAATGTAGGGTGGGCTACACTCACAAAATAAATCCCTAAACTCTTTAGTGACTCTAAGTCACACTAGTTTTAATTTTTTTCTTTCTTCTTGTTCTTGTTTTTTGGTTTTTCTATACCATTAGAGTTGTGAAGAATAAGAAAGGTGGCTAGGGTTGAAAATGAGAGGCTTAGGTAAAAAATAAAAATAAATTCTTTTTATACTTTGGGTTTATTATTTCCAAAATAAAGAAAACACTTCCCCTTTCCACCTTCAAAAATTCGGTCATAATGATTTATTTTTCAAAATTTTGTAACAATATATTTACTTTATATAAAGACAAAGATGTTACAAAATAAGAAATAATTATCACCTTTAAAAGGTGTAACTAATTGAATCCAAGGGTTTCCAAAACCCAAAATTTGGAAATTACAATCTTAGCCTTATTAAATTATATCATATATAATTTAATATAATATTTTTAATAATTACCATATAATTATTAAAACCATATATTAAATTTTAACATATAATTTCAAGTGTGAAAAAATAATATTATTAATCATATTAAATATTATATATATATATATAATTGGACTATCCAATTATATTTAATTTGTTATAGTATATCGAGCTAGTACGGGGACTAAATGGACTTAAGGTTCCGAGCTCCAATAATCCCCGAATATTAATTAAGCTCTTAATTAAATATTCTGAATTATTAACTTTGGGTTATTTCACTAAAAAATCGAAGCTGCACTCTCGTTGTCGCAGATAAAAATATTAAGCCGAACTACATCGGTGTCTATCGATATAGTCATTACATACAGATTAACCCTTCACAAGTATCTCGTAATTAGAGCTGGGTTATGATGTCTGTTATACCCCTCTAATTATTTTTATCTTAAGTACCATTGATTCTCTAATGAGCGATTTATTCATAACCATTATGAATTTTAATCTTTCTATTCTTAATAGAATGACTCGAGCGCTCTAACCATTCAAGTACCGAATCAACCCATAAGGAAGATATTCTCTACTTCTCGCAAGAAGGAGTGAACTCCATGTCTATGTAAAACGCCCCCACCTACATACCAAACCATGTCCCCAAAGTACGTAGCTATTAGTCGGAATTGCTACACCAACCTCACCTTTGTAAATCAAAGGACATAGCATGCCATGCAGGAGTTCGTTGTACACTCGGGATTAAGATCAATCCATATATGACCATCTAATAGATCAAAATGAATTTCTTTATTTAACGGATATTATAAGAAACTCGTTTCTATTTAGGTCCAGTCGTATATGATTACATCATACAAGGTACCTTCATTCCCATGTCTCCACATGGACGACCCAGGATCAAGGTCGCCATACAATTATAGAATGGACCGCAGCTATAGAAAAACCAGAAATAAAGTAACCGCTTTGTTTGCTCTCTATGGACTATTTTAGATTACTAACTTCAGACTTAAATCATCTTGTTCATGACACTCATACACTAAGTCTGAAGGCACATGAGTAATCTAGGCAAATCAATATAATTTACTATATGTGATGTTAAACAAACACTTTGATAAATGAATAAAACATCATTTTATTTCATAAAATATAATATTGTTTACATTACATGATACTCTAGGGCATATATCCCAACAATCTCCCACTTGCACTACAACAAATGAGACATGTTACGTAATCCTAAACCATATAGGTGACCTTGAAACACTTTTGCCGACAAGGTCTTTGTAAACAGATCAGTCAGGTTCTCTGCAGATGTAATCTTTTTTACAGAAACATCTCATCTATGTACTATCTCCTTGATGAGATGATATTTCCTCTCTATATGCTTTCCCCTCTTGTGACTTCTTGGTTCCTTTGAATTTTCCACCGCACCACTATTATCGCAATAAAGTGTGAGTGGTCTATCTAAATCTGGAACGACTTCCAGATCTCCCAAGAACCTACAGAGCTAGACTGCTTTCTTAGTTGTTTCGCAAGCTGCTACAAACTCAGCTTCCATGGTGGAGTCAGTAATACAAGATTGCTTTATACTCCACCATACTATAGCCCCACCACCTAGGGTAAACACTGATCCAGATGTTGATTTCCTAGAATCGACATCCATCTGAAAATCAGAGTCTGTATATTCTCTTAGGATTATATCCTCACCAGAATACACAAGCATATAATCTCTTGTTCTCTTAAGATACTTGAGAATGTGTTTCACAGCCACCCAATGATCCAATCCTGGGTTAGACTGAAACCTACTGACTACTCCTACTGCAAAGCAGATGTCCAGTCTCGTACATAACATAGCATACATGAGACTACCAATTGTTGAGGCATATGTGATATGTCTCATTTCCTCAACTCCTTCAGGTGTCTTAGGAGACTATTCCTTTGACAAATGAATTCCATGTCGATAAGGAAAATTGCCTTTCTTGGAATTCTGCATTCAAATCGCATAAGGATCTTGTCAATGTAGGATGCCTGAGACATAACTAACAGTCATTTCTTTCGATACCAAAGTATCTGGATCCCAAGAACATAATTGGCCTCTCCTAGATCTTTCATTTGGAGTTGGTTAGCTAGCCAGGTTTTCACGTCCGATAATATCGTTACATCATTCCAATGAGTAAAATATCATCGACATATAAAATAAGAAAAACCACATTCCCATCAATGATGCGCTTGTATACACAAGGCTCATCAACATTCTTCTCAAAGTTATAAGACTTGATCGTGTTATCAAATCTTATGTTCCAAGATTGAGATGCTTGCTTGAGTCCATAAATGGACCTTTGCAGCTTGCAAACCTTTTACTCTTGACCTTGGGCTATGAACCCATATGGTTGTACCATATAGATACACTCATCAAAATTGTCATTCAAGAAAGATGTCTTGACGCCCATTTGCCAAATCTTATTGTCATAATATACGGAAATGGACAAAAGAGTGTGGATGGATTTTAACATGGCTACTGGCAAGAAAATTTCCTCATAATCAACTCTTTTTTCTGGGTATAACCCTTGGCCACTAGCCTAGCCTTGAAAGTCTTTACCTTCCCATCTGCTCCCCTCTTTCTCTTGTAGATCCACTTGTAACCTATGGATTTTACTCCATCAGGTTAGTCCACAAGTTCCCTAACTGAGTTGGAGACATAGACTCAATCTCGAGGTTCATGGCTTTGAGCCATTCCTCTTTATCAGAATCATCCATTGCACTATGATAGGTCAATGGATTATCTACACCATCACTGAAGGCGAAAACTTTTGCCTCTCCAACTCGTAGATAATGATCAGGTTGTCGTACAACCCTCCCATTATGTCTAGGTGGTAGATCATTCTGACGAACTTGCATCTGAAGCTCAGATGTCGAAGGTGCTATGTGTTTGTCAATTGTCATTGACGATGGTGTACTGGTCGAACCAGTAAGTAACTCCTTGAGTAACATTTTACTTCGAGGTTTGAACTTCCTCATATAGTCCTCCTCTAGAAATGTAGCGTTTTTCGATACAAACACATTATTATCATCAGAGCTATAGAAGAATCCACCCCTAGTCTTCTTAGTATAGCCTAAAAATAGGCACACCTGAGAACGTGGCTCCAACTTAGTAATCTTATTCTTCAGCACATGTGCTGGACACCACCATATACGGAAATATCGTAAACTAATTTTTTGATCACTCCACAACTCTAAGGGTATAGAACTACATTAAGGATATATATTGCTGTTTGTAATGCATATCCATAAAAAGAGCTAGGTAGTGAGCTATAACTAAACATAGATCTTATCATGTCTAGTAGGGTCCGATTCTCTTTTCTGTAACACCATTTTGCTGTTGTGTTCCAGGTGGTGTGAGCTGGGATATTATCCCATGCTCAACCATGAATTCCTCAAAATCTCTGTCAATGTATTCTCCTCCACGATCTAATCGTAGATTTTTGATCGTTTTATCTAACTGGTTCTCAACCTCAGCACAATACTCTTTAAACTTTTAAAAGTATCTGACTTGTACTGCATTAGGTAAACATACCCATATCTTGAATAATCGTCAATAAGTATGACGAAGTATTCATAACCACCTCGGGCTCTTTCATTCACCGGTTCGTAAACGTCCGAATGTATTAGCCTCAGTGGTTGACTGGCTCTTATACCTTTTCCAGTAAAAAGTCATTTGGTCATTTTTCCTTCTAAACAGGATTCGCAAACTGGTAAAGTTCCAAGCTTTAACTGGTTTAAGGCTTTGTTCGTTATCAACCTATCTATCTGGTCACGGCTGATATGAACAAGTCTAAGATGCCATAGATATATATCATCGTGTGAAATCTTTTGCCGTTTTATTTTAGGTTTCTCAACCTTAAATAATTCAGTGTTGAGCAGTAATATATGTGTTAATGGTCTTAACACATACAAGTTATTTTCTGAGTTTCCTGTGATATGATTAATCTATTTCTACTAATAATAACCAAATTACTATTAAGAAACTGGAAAACATCATCAAAAACATTGGAAACATCCAAAAATAATCAATTCCTGCAAAAACCAGAAATGAATAACACATTGTTCAAATTTAAATAATTATTATTTGAAAACTTTAATCTGGAAACTCTCACTGCTATTGTTGAAACAACATCCATTGTCTCGACCCTCATGGTGTAGTCACTTTCAGCAAGGTCCCTCCAAGAGTCAAGTAGCTGCAAAGAAGAACAAACATGGTTAGTGGCTCCAGAATCAACAATCCAAATGAATTTACCATCCTCAACTAATAGAGATTCGATAACAAGTAAATCATATTTAACTGTAGCCTATTTCTCCTTCAGCTCAGCAAGGTATTTTGGAAAATTCATTTTCCAATGCATGTCTTGTTACAATGGAAAACATTCCCTTGGACTTGGCATCATTGAAGCCTTTCTTGTTCTTCTTCTTCATGGGCTTAGTCTTGGCCTTCCCAGTGCTATTCTTTTTCTTCTTTGCAGATTTAAAAGACTCAGTAACATTTGCCTCAGCACTGGGCTTACAAGGATCCACAAGCATGGACTCATAGTGGGTGAGCTCATTAAGCAGCTGGGTCAAAGTAAAAGTCAACTTGTTCATAACATAGTTGCTTTTAAACTGCAGGAAACTCTTTGGAAGAGTTTCCATAATCATGGTCACCTAGCTCCCATCGTCAATACGAGCACCATGGGTTTCGACAGTGTTGAGATAAGTCATCATCCTCAAGACGTGCTCTCGGAATGATGTCTCATCCTTCATCCTAGCAGTCATCGCTGAGAACATAGCCTTATGACATTGACGCTCCGAAGGTTACCCGAACATGCCCTGTAATGACTCCATCATCTAAGATGCTGAAGCCATAGGCTCATGCTTTGCAGCAAGAACCTCGGACATCCCTGCTAGCAAGTAGCAGCATGCCTTCTCATTAACTGCGACCCATTTCTGGTAGGCATCGCGTACAGCTGGCCAGCATTTCTGTCCGGCTCGGGAGGACAGTCCTCCGTCAAGACAAACTTTAGGTCTTCACAGACCAGGATAGCGTCCATGTTACTTTTTCACTTAACATAGTTTTGTCCCATTAATTTATCATTTAAGAGTATGGAAATAATTAGAGAAACCATGGCTGAAAAATAAAAATAAACATGCATTTAATATTCATTCATCGTATATTAAAACTATCAAATAATTTTGGCATAAATTTAAACATGATACATGAACCATGAAGAACGAATTAGAAACCTAAGAGAATTATTATGCCACGAAAATCTATCATCCCACAAATAAGTGACGTCGTATGGTAGGTCGAGTATTTTTATGATAGATCGAGACAGTCTTAATCGATTAATATATGATGGAATAACTCTTATTCCTATATTAATAAACCACCAGTTAATTTGATCAAGGAATATTGATTAATATTTAATCATTCCTTTGTGAGCGTGACCCGTCGTTTCGGAATCCTTGGACTTAACTAGTGAAGTACCGCCGTATGGTAGGTTAGTTCACTAGATACATCTAGAGTACCTATCCTCTCGGGAATCCAAACTTGATATTGACCTAAAATGGACATCATCCGTAGGGGGACGAAAGCAAAACCATCTCGAGGTGCCTTTTGAATCTCACGTTTTCGGACTAACAATGGAGATCACAGGATATGTTATCGTATGTCCCTCTCCCACTCACTATTTTAAAATTAATGTTTCTATTTTAAAATATCCAATATTTTATATTTACTAGTGTGAATAAATTTATGGCGGCTAAATTATATTTTTTACTAACACTAGTATACTATTAGTGACCTAACTGATTTTAACTCTTAAAAATTATATCACTAATATCATTAGTCTCTACTAATTTATATACTCAATTAAACTAATTTAATTGGTGTAGTATTAGTGACCTATTATATTTTAACTCTTAAAATATTAGAACACTAATTAGTTTAAAATTTTTGGAATTTAAAAATGGTCAAGTTTTTAATTAAACTATTTAATTACTCTAAGTGCGTTATAAAATCCAAAGGTACGTGGAATTGTATCCCAAGTGCAGACCACATTACTGTCCATTCCAATTCGGCTATGAAATTTATAACCGGGGTTTCATCCTATATACCAATGGAATTTATGATGCACTTATTAAGCCCAATATATTAGAATTTCAAATTTTAAACTTTAAAACCAATTAATCCAATTAATCATTTTCCATGCATATCATATTCCAATTTAACATTTTAAACCACATAAAATCACATTTCATGTCTAGAATATATATGCATCTGTAGGACACAGAAACCGGCGACGCTGTTCTAGGCTCGCGGCCTAGTTGGGAGTACGAAATAACATGGAGTCGCCACCAGGTGTGACCCGGGAAAATGTGATTTAAGGCCGCACTCACCCCTCGCAAGGGAAGACCTCAAACCGTTGGGTTCGGAATGGTCCCTTACTTATGTCACTTGTAATGATATGATTTGTGCAATAAACTAACTGAATCTACTCAACATGCTCAAGACAAAACCTACGTCTAGTTCATGTTCATAAAGATAAATCTTATGTCTAAGTTGCATGCTTGAAAAGTAAGTCATCATAATACACGACAACACATGGCAATCCCATGAATATATTTCAATCATATAATGTGAAAAGCAAACGACAATATAAACCTAATGCAAATTCCAAATGCAAAACAAATAACAAATCATGCTTAAGGATAAATTATTAAATCATGCTTAAAAATAAATAACATACTAGCTACCTAATCATGCTCAAATACATGGTTGGATGAAACGAAATACGCGTCTCTCAAGTGGTACGTGGCATTGTATCCCGAGTGCAAACCACAATACCGTCCATTCGGATTCGGCTACGGAATTTAAGTCCGGGTTTCCATCCGATATACCACAAAAGGGAACACGCATTCCGTTCATCCGGAACTCACATCATGCCTCAATAAACGACTCTCATGCGATAATATATCAAAATAAATAAGACATGAAAGATAATAAATAAAGAAGGTGCCCTCAGGTCTAACCTCTTTTGTCGTCTCACGAAAGCGCATTACACGGCCGTCGGAAGGGTTATGCTCCACAACTTTTCCGGTTCACCAGTTCAAAGTTATCCTTCGCTGTCTCGCTGTTTTGGGCTGCTGTTTTCACTGTTTTTGCTGCTTTAAGGGACAGTTTTTTGGGCGTTTTTGGAGGGCTAAAGGGCTGTGATTCTGGACTGTTTTAAGGCTAAAACTGGGCAGTTTTGTGAGTCTAATATGCGGCAGTTCAGGGTGCAAGATGCGGCAGTTCAGGGTGTTTTTAGGTTCGGTTGGACTGGGCAGTAGGGGGACTTGTGTGTTCGGTTTTCTGGGCCTGTGAGTTGAGTGAGTGAACAAGGGACAGTGAGCGTGAGTCAGCTAGGGTTTCTTTACGTGCATGGTGAATGGGCTACTGGTTCTTGTGGTGGTTCCAGTGATGGTTTGATGTTTTGCCGAGGATGAGGGGGGCTATTGTGAGGTTCTACGATCAGGGTGTAATGGTTCATGTGGGGGAGCTTCTTAGGTGTCGGCTTGGCTTCATGTCTCACGTGGTCTGCATGAAGGGGCGTGAAGGGTTTGTTGATCTGCTGCGTGTAGCTCACGTTGGGTTTAATGGAAGGGCTGCTGGACGTGTGTATTTGGCTAGTGATGAGGGTGTGGAGAGAGTTGATTGAATGGTGATTGATTATTGTTGTTTGCTGTCTGTCCGTGCGAGGTCGTGAGTCTAGGGTTTTTGTCTCGTGCCTATGCCATGTGAGTTCATTGTCGCGTGAAGCTTTGTGGCCTGTGATGGGCTGTTTTGTTTAGTTTAAGGTTAGGGTTAGGGTTTTGTCACGGTGGCTGTGTTGGATCTGGTTCCGTTAAGGGGCAGTTTCACGGCTTGTGAATGGTGTGAGCTATTTGTGCTTTTCAGGTATGTGGTCTGTGTGTGCCGTGAGTTTGTTTGAGTGAGTGGAGTTGGTGTGTAAGTGTTCAGGGTCTGCCGAAGGAGAGAGGAATGATCGAAGAGAGGTTCGAGAGATGTTGGTCGCGTTTAGGGTTTGTTGTGAGAGATGAAGATTAGGGTTGTAGACTGTAGAGGTTCAGAAAAAAGGAAGCTATTTAGGGTTTGCTTTTGTTTGTTTGAGGTTTGTCTTATTTTTGGTTGAAGTGCCGCGTGAGAGAGAGAGAGGTTTATATTTTTTTGTATGGATTTTATTTATAGTTGTCAATTAGGGTTTCTATGGATTTGTTTGAACAAGGAAAGAAATCAAATTAAATGGGAATAAATTTAGTTCAATTATTTAAGGAAATAAATTATTTAAATTTGGTGAGGAATTATTTAAATTTGATTTTAATTTGGAAGTGATTTATTTGATTTTGGAAATGGTTTAATTTAATTTGTGAATTTAATTTAATTAAGATTTCAATTTAATTAGTTTTGAATGTGATTTAATATAATTTAATTTAAGTTTAAGTTTAATTTGTTTTAATTTAATTTGCTAATTTCCAACTTTACCCTTCCAATGTCCGTTTCCCGCGGCTTTCACAATCAAAGAGGTAGTGTCTCCATACGAGACTCATCATCGGGACTTATATGCAAAAATGTAGTGCCTACAACATCCAAAAACATGTTATGACATGTGAAATACAAGAGTGGACACCCTAAGTTATATGACATGTTATTCAAACATTTCGAATTAAACATACATACAAAAAAATATATATTTTACATTGATCGAGCTCTTATTTTATACTAATCTAATTAGTACAAAAAATATCTCAAAACATCCCTTAGTCTTCAAATCACGCTCCAAGGTAGTGTTGGCTCCTTTTACGACTTCGGTGCTCCAAATTACAATAATTGAAACTTTTACATTGGAAAATTAAATTACAACATTTGTAAACAATGGCATTATGGCCTTACATCTCAAAACCAAAACCAACAAAAAAATAAGAGCAGGAATAATTTACGACCAATGCAAAATCCATTCATCACATGAGAAAAAAAACAATAATCATTCATCTTATGAATATTATTTTGTGCCTACTCATCTAAACATGCATATCAATATTTATAACTCATAAATATAAAAACAGTAACTTTAAATGAAAACAGAAGGGTTAAGAATATTTTTCAACCTTTGCTCTCGATGCCAATTGTAATAACTACTTTCCTAGCGCAGCGAAACGCGTTAGGCACCCGGATCGAACTTGAAAATTTTTTCTGCCCTTCTCACCAAAAGGCTGAATGTTACCAACACCAAGACTAAATTTTTGCTTCTGTTTTGAACAACATTTCAGCCCTGGAATAGCCCCCGAACAGCGGCATAAAAACTGGACTGCTTTGGACCCGAAATGCACCCAATTCACTGACAGTTCAACTCTTTTATGATTCAGTTTCTGCTATATTTTAGGTCTGATTTTGCACCCAAAATAGTCCCAAAACACCCCTTAAAGTTCCCGAAAAATTTCGGATTAAAAGCAAAACAAACTGAGCCTCGTTATCACCAAACTATGTGCGGCAGTGAGCAAAAACAATGCTCACTACCGTGGGTTAAAAGAATAAGGAAGGAGATGCATTATTTTATTCGATACCAGAAAGTCTTCCGAACTATATGTCATCACCAACAGAACGTAGGGTGGGCTACACTCACAAAATAGATCTCTAAACTCTTTAGAGATTCAAAGTCACACTAGTTTTATTTTTGTCTTTCTTCTTGTTCTTGTTTTTTGATTTTTGTCAACACTTGAGAGAATTTTGAAGAAGAAGAAAGGTGGCTATGGTTGCAAATGAGAGGCTTAGGCAAAAAAGAAAAAGAAAATTCTTTTTATACTTAGGGTTTATTATTTCCAAAATAAAGAAAACATTTCCCCTTTCCACCTTCAAAAATTCGGCCATAGTGATTTATTTTTCAAAATTTTGTAACAACATATTTACTTTCCATAAAGACAAAAATGTTACAGAATAAGAAATAATTATCACCTTTAAAAGATGTAACTACCAAATTGAATCCAAGGGTTTCCAAAACACAAAATTTATAATTCACAATTTTAGCCTTATTAAATTATATCATATATAATTTAATTTAATATAATGTATTTTTATAATTAATGTATTTTTATAATTATCATATAATTATTAAAACCATATATTAAATTTTAACATATAGTTTCAAGTGTGAAAAATTAATATTATTAATATATATACATATGTGAGTATATAATTGGACTATCCAATTATATTTAATCTGCTATAGTATATCGAGCTAGCACGGGGATCAAATGGACCAACGGTTCCGAGCTCCAATAATCCTAGAATATTAATTAAACTCTTAATTAAAAATTCTAAATTATTAACTCTCGGTTATTCCTCTAAAAGCCCGAAGTTACACTCTCGTTGTCGTAGATAGATATATTAAGATGAACCACCATCGATATAGTCATTACATGTGGATTAACCATTCACAAGTATCTTGTAATTAGAACTGAGTCATAATGTCTGTTATACCCCGCTAATTATTTTTACCTGAAGTACAATTGATTCTCTAATGAACGATTTATTCATAACCCTTATGAATTTTAATCTTTCTATTCGTAATAGAAAAACTCGAGCGCTCTAACCGTTCAATACCGAATCAACCTTTAAGGAAGATACTCATCTACTTCTAGTGAGTGAACTCCATGTCTATGTAAAACATCTCCATCTACACACCAAACCATGTCCCCAAAGTATCACTTTTGTAAATCAAATGACATAGCCTGCCATGCAGGAGTTCGTAGTACACTCAGGATTAAGATCAATCCATATATGACCATCTAGTATATCGAATTGAATTTTTTTATTTAACAGATATTATAAGAATCTCATTTCTATCAGCGTCTAATCCTATATGATTACATCATACAAGGTGCCTCCATTTTCATGTCTCCACATGGACGATCCCGAATCAAGGTCGTCATACAATTATAGAATGGTAGTTATAGATAAACCACAAACAAAGTACTCGTTTTGTTTGCTCTCTATGGACTATTTTAGATTACTAATTTCATACTTAAATCTTCTAAATAGGTCCTCGGATACTATTCATCTGAATTTTTGATTTGAATTTATGACTTATTTCTGATTTGAATTTGGAAAAATATCCAACATGAAAGTTATAGGTCTTGGTCTTAGCTTTCCGACGATAAAATTTTCATAAAAATTGGAGTTCATATGAAAAGGTATGGCTCAAATACCATGGGCTATCCGGATTGGATCTTAGAATAAATTTCGTATCGGAACTGCGAGGAATTTGCTGAATGTCCAAAAAGTTATTTCACGAGCACATACCTGTTTGTACATGATTTACATCATTTATTATGACATCCATGACTTAGTAGTCGTCGGGATTCTGGGGTGTTACATTAGCACACCTCGAAGTTCTTCATTTCTTGTTGCAAGGTAGACACTTCAATAATCTCTCTAGTAAATAATGTTATATGCGTTCAGTTAATGGTAAAGGTTTCTCTACTATTTTTTTGAATCTACTGTGTAAACTCAGTTTTAGTTATAAACCTCATTTATTGGAGAAATTATTGCATTACTAGTTCTCTCATAAAACTGCATTACCTAAAATAACATCCTTGAGTCACGTCCTATTATACATAACCTCTAATTTATCTTACCTTTTTTTGGTTTCTGGTACCATGATACTCCTACTTGTAAGAGTTAACTTCTTTTCCTTCTTTTTCATTAATAACTTCTAATATTCCACATGCAGTATCGTCATTAATCAATTCTCACATATTCAATTATTGCTTCATTCACACTATCTTATTACCTTACAAATTTAACTCATTTCTTCTCTTGAAATCGCGTGCCCACTATTATTACTAACGACGCTTAAAATCTACCCTTGAAAACTTGTTTGTTACTAGAACTTAGTAAGGTATTAATGGCGGTTATGCTTATTTTCGATCCTTTGAAGGCTTGATTATGTTGTTATTCTTATTCACGTAAATTATTGGCATCTTCCTTCTTAGTCCATGGATATCCCTCAGCCAAAATCTATTGTGGTCTCATCGCACATCTATGCAGGAATATCTACACATGAAGCCTCTATGTCGGTGTTTGATATTATGTTATCGCTTATCAACGAATAAGACACTTCATTACTCTATGGTTATGATTTGTTATTATATCATAAATTTAGCTGAGAGGGAAATATGTTATCTGGGAAAACCTGGTAACTGTATTTTAAGTCAAATCTTACTCCTTTGATCATTTGTAAACTATCATAACGTCTACGGTTATCTGTGTGGCTTACAACCTAAAATATCTGAGCTCTGAAGTGTCCATATGGTTATTTTATTGTTCTGTAGTGATTCACTGTCTGGTAAAATATTTGGATACCTAGTCGCCCTAGTCCTTATTCATGTTAAGCTGCTAGTAAATTATTTACAGTCATGTTTTGTCTTGTTCTTACCTGGGTGCATCACGTGAGGAAGCATATGGGTTTTACTAACTATTTTTCCTTCAGGTATCTAACTGATGGAATTTCTACCCTATTTTGACATCTAGGAAGCTCACTGTCATACCTCTATAGTCTTTCTCCCGTTGCACTTCATCTTCATTTCCTAAATGAAAAAAATCCAGTACTCTAATGTCCTTAGTTATGTCTAACATTGTATTCTAGATTCATACAAAAGCATGTAGTACTACTGAACCAGAAACTGAAAGTAAATTTTACTGTTCATGTACCTTTGTAACTATTTGACTAGTATTCTTTTATTCATCGAATCTCCTCGGATATTCCAGTTCCACTTTATTACCTAGTGCCTCTATCTCTCTCTCTTATGTTTATGCTATGTATTGTCTATGAGGCTCTCGTGATTTATGTGCCTCAAATACCTTATCTAAAGGGTAATGCCATTGTTCTTTGGGAATAAATGTGTACACTACATCTTAACCCTGCCTGTTCTTGAGAACATCATTAGGACAGATGCAGTGGTTCATCGCTACTGAAGCTATCTAATTAAGATTGGGAGGGGTCGAGAAATCAAAGTCTATTTTGGGTTACACACAAAGAAGTACTAAAGCTAAAGAGCCACTTGAATGCAACACCTAGCCTCTTTTCTAGTTCGGCCCTTACCGATACTCGCATTATCCTTACTGAGAATTCTCTGAAATATAGAATTACTCCAAGTCTTACTGTACTCTGTTGGTTACCTATTTCTAGGTAGTTTCGTCTTATACTTCTTTTTAGTTTCCCTTTTTGGCTCAACGAAAAGGTCTTATAAAACATACATTTTACTCATTTGAATGTTATATGCTCTACCTTCTTCAAACACTTTAGGTTGGTATCAAGCTAAGAGCAGCAATTCTGTTAGAATGTGGAGAAACAAAAAGGATAGAGTTGATGAGGAAAATTGGTCAACAGCTAGAAGAGGCTACAGTGTCTAATCTTTCAATTGGGGCTCCATCTGGAGCCACAAATGTGTATGATGTTGATATAGTGCAAAGCCTAGTTGAAGCGTTTTCGACATATGAGCAGAATGCTCACAGTGATCTTTCCGTGAAAATGAATTCCATGAGATTAGAAGCCCCAGAATGACTTCAGATCTAGGAAGCCCAGAAACGTTTTATCCCCTTCGTTTCAAGTTTCAAAAATGAAGGGGATACTGAAACCTTTCGAAAACGTTCTGAAACGTTTCTGAAACGTTTCAGAATAATTAAAAATAATTAATAATAACAAAAATTTAGGGAAACTTTTTGGAAACGTTTTTAAAATTTTGGAAACTATTAACTTTACACTTTTGGGTATCTAGGGTTTTCAAATCAGATTAGTATAAATTATAAGTTGAAACAGAGTAAAATCGTCATTAACAATAAAAAAAAAAAAAAAAAATTCGAGAGCAAATCTGAAATCACCATTAGCACAGGCCACAAAGAAGATCTACGACACTCCACAAATAGAAGCTGCTACCAAAAATTACAGGTAAGATTCAATAAAAATACTCAAGACTAGCTTCCCTTGCCCTTCCATTATCAGCTTCCATGATTGTCTCCTCAAGACTCCCATCATTTTCCGTTTGTTTCTTGGGAAAATCTTCCACTAAAGAAGTGTGTTTTGAGCATGGGTCGGTTTCTTAAACTGCTGTAAAGGAAGAAAGAAAAAAACATTCTTCTGCTGTAAAGTGTAAACTGTAAAGGAAGAAGGCAAAAGAAAAAAAGCAAAATAATGTATTATATTTTAATTGAAAACAGCTTACAACTATTCACCCATTGTTTTTTTTTTGTAAACTCTTTTTTTTTTTTTTTTTTGGGAAACGATGTAAATCCCGCCACCAAACCATCCATTCTAAACTACGGAGCAGGTAAAATCACCGATTATTTCAGGTTCTTATAAAAAGTGGACCCTGAATTCGAATAAGAGGCCAAGGAAAAAAAGCAAAATAATGTATTATATTTTAATTGAAAAGTGAAAACAGCTCTTCACCCATTGTTTTTATTTTTTTACTTTTCCAACCACAGCAATTTACATTGGGAATAAACAAATAGGGTTTGCTGACCATTTTCACCCATTGCTTTTTTACTTTTTCCAGCAATTTTGACTTTGCACCACGTGGAGTATTTAATTTAAGCTTACTGTTTTTGTCAAATGATTATATTGCTTGTGTTTTTTTTTTAAATTGAGTTTATTTTCCAATTTTAAATTGTTGTTTATTATAATATACAAAATTTCTATTCACAATTTATTTACAGTAGGATTATACTTCAACATATTATTTTTACTGTTGCATTACTATATTTTAATAATGTAATAATAAAGAATATAATTGATATTGTGTTACTATTTTTTAATTATTTTATATATATTTTTTTCATTGATACTTACGAGTTACGACTTAATATCATTTTATATTATTGTTTGTGAATGGAACATGTGGATAATTTAATTGTTGGCTATGAATTCTTCAGCTACTAATGTTAATGATAGTGATACCGTACCTTTGTCAAATGATGATGATTGGAATAATCCTCTTTGGAGGTATGTCAAACGAGTAGAGAAAAAATGTGATGGTGGAGGAAATGTAAGTTGGGAATGTAATTTTTGTTATGAAAAGAAACAAGGTACTTACACAAGAGTCAGGGCCGGTCCTGAATTTTTGGGTGCTCGGTACGAAAAGCTCAAAATGTGTCTTTTTTCATTACGAAAACATATGTTAAAAAAAAAATAATATTTAACGAGTGCTGGAACCCAAGCGAAGCTGGGGGCTAGGCCCTCATGCCCAAATTATATTACTTGAGAAAAATATTAAAGGGGGACATAATACCTAAACCCCGACAATTTAATGCCCCCTTAATTTTTGGGCCCTGGACAGTCGCCCTTGTGGCTCCTGCCCAGGGCCGGCCCTGACAAGAGTAAGAGCTCACTTATTGAAAATTCCTCAAAAAGAAATTGCATCTTGTAAAAAGGTAAAATCTAGTGATGTGGCAGAGATGAGAAGTTTGGAGGAAAAAGCTAAAAAAAGATTAGAAAATTTGGCACCAAGAAAAATATCTTTACATCATACTACTAGTGCTACTGAGTTTGATTTTTAAAAAAGAAAGACATATGGAGCTGAAAGTTCATCATATACCATCGACAAGGCTTTTAAGATAGAAGATTGTAATCAACTACATGCATAGATAGCAAGAATGTTCTATACGGCATGTGTGCCTTTTAATATTGCTCGGAACCCTTATTATGTTTGTTCATTCAAATTTGCAGCGAACCACATGTTATCAGGTTATGTACCTCCAAGTTATAATGCTTTAAGAAGAGTACTTTACTTACACAAGAGAAATCAAATGTGGAAAATTGTTAGAACCAATTAAATTCAGTTGGAGGGAAAATGGTATAAGCATCGTAAGTGATGGATGGAGTGATTCACAAAGGAGGCCACTGATTAATTTTATTGCTATTAGTGATAGTGGTCCAATGTTTCTTAAGGCTGTTGATTGCTTGGATAATGTAAATGACAAATATTTCATTGCTGAGTTGATGAAAGAAGTTATAAATGAAGTTGGACATGATAATGTTGTCCAAGTGATCACTGATAATGCTAGAAATTGTAAAGGTGCAGGAGAAATTATTGAAGGGTTGTTTCCACACATATATTGGACACCATGTGTTGTTCATACTCTCAATCTTTCATTGAAAAATATTTGTGCAGCAAAAAATATCGAAAGTAATTGGGACACTTATAAAGAATGTAGTTGGATCACTGATATTCATGGAGATGCCATGCAAATCAAGAATTTCATTATGAACCATTCTATGAGATTGGCAATTTTCAATAGATTTGTTCATTTGAAATTACTTTCAGTTGCAGAAACAAGATTTGCATCGGTGATTGTGATGCTTAAGAGGTTTAAGCATATTAAGTGTGGTCTCCAATCAGTGGTGATTAGTGAAGCATGGTCTCTTACCGTGAGGATGATCTAAACAAAGCTAAGTTTGTAAAAGATAAGATTCTTGATGATTTTGGTGGGTCAGATTGATTATATTCTCTCTTTTACTGAACCAATATATGACATGATTAGAGTTTGTGACATAGATAAACCGTGTCTCCAATTGGTATATGAGATGTGGGATTCTATGATTGAAAAGGTGAAAAATGTTATATATAAGCAAAAAGGGAAAAGATTAAATGAGTCATCTTCTTTTTGGGACGTGGTTTACATAATTCTAATTGATCGTGGACAAAGAATAATACACCTCTTCATTATTTGGCTCATTCATTAAATCCAAGGTAATATTATTTCTATTATTTACGTTCAATTATTTTTTACGAATGAAAAAATCTAACATAATAAATATGTTGTTATAAATTGAAGGTATTATAGTGATATATGTGTTGGATAATATGACCCATAGCGTCACTATTTGTACAGATCATGGTGTTGTTGTACAAATTAACTATGTGACAAGGAAATTGCACTCTCATCATTTGTGATTAGATCACCATAAATGTATAAATGAAGAGAGGTCCATATGATTAGTTCCTGGATTGAGAATGATATGAGACAGTATCAATCCACGAAGGATTAATCATTAAATATCCCTAGCCGGAGTATTATCGAGACAGGACATCGATAATGCGGAATAGGCTAGTATTGCACTTGTGCGCGTTGTGAGGGCACAACGGCATAGTTCTTATATATTTAAGTATTGGATACTTATGCAAGTGCTATAGGAGGTTGTGTTTCACCGATGGTACGGGAAACAACTTCACTCTGGATAGACCCCTCGGAATCCCATTGGTATTATGACTATGTGTCTATGGGAGGCCGAAATCAAGGTAGGTGTGTATAGTCTTAACCTGAGACTTACATCGCTAATACTTACGATAATCGATAGACTTTGGTCTTTGTGGTACAGGGCTTTAACCGGTTCTGCGTACACCACTTCTGGGTTTATCAGAGAGTCGTAGTGTATTGGGTGTGATGTCAAGACGGAAGTATCACTTCAGTCATAGTGGAGATGATGTCACGCAGGATACGGTACTAGTGCTCTTGAGTGTTGCGCAACCAATCGAGATATTGTGACCAGGTCATGAATATCCGATTATAGAGACTATGTTACCAGATATCTGATATGTGCTTCGGACGGGGTAGACACTTATCCAGCCCCAGCCCTAGCACGTGACTATCCGATACTGGGCCGATACACACAATACAATAGTATACTACGCTTGATACAGATCTTAATATTCTTATAAGAATATATCCGGAGAATTGGGAAGACTTGGTGCTTTGCTAGGAGTCGACCTTGTCTCGTAAATCGGTAGAACGTAGTACTTGGTACGTACGTGATTCGGATACTCCGACGACCGTATTTACTGCCAACTTATCCGGGGATCTCATGGGTCGCTTCCCAAAGATTCACCGATGACGTATGACTCGCACTTTTAATTAATCTGGGATTAATTAGATGAGAGAGAAAATTAATCTAGGATTAATTGCGGAGATATTTTATCTGGGATAAAATATCAATTAAAGAGAGAGAACGATTAATTTGGAATTAATCGAAGAATTAATATATTTGATATATTAAATGAAATTAGATTTCGACGCGGAATTAAAATTAGATTTTAATTCGGGCGAGCGAATTAATTTAGAATTAATTCGTTAGCGACGTGAATAGTGATTTCGCTAGGCATAATCATTTAATTACGACGCAACGAAAATTTGTTAATTTAGAATTAGCGAATCCGAGCCCGAGATTATTTGCGAGCGCATTCGCATTTGGAATTCGAGTGCGGCACGTCAAATCAAGCGTCAAGTCGCTAGTCGCATCTAGCGTCACATCAAGCGTCAAATCATGTCACTTTGAGTGATGTGACAATTGATTGGATTGATTGATTGATGTGATTGATGTGACAATTGATTGGATTGATAAAGTGAAGTGATGTGACTTGATGTAATAAAGGTGATGGTGTGGTTGGGAATTAAACCCAAATGTGTTTGAAATGAATTTCAAATGAAATTCAAGTGCATTTGATGCATAAAATAAACACAAAAACCGTATACCACATTCACTGTACTTTCCCTCCTCTCTCTCCTCTTCTTCCTCTCCCTCACTCACGCCATTTCTGTTTTCTAAAGAGGCAGTGAACTGCCGGTTTAAGAAGCAAAATGGAAGGGAAGCAAGTGTGTTTTGTGGCAAAACAAGAGTGCTAGCACACTCCGGGATCAATGCGAAGGTGATAGGAAAGCTTACCCATGAGCCGGGATTCAAACGATGAAGCTTGGAGCTTCAAATCATGAAGACAAGGGACGAAATTCACTATTCACAGCAGCCCACTGCCTTGACAAATGAGCAGAATTCGAATTTTGTTGCCCAAATCGTCGCTCAACCGCTCGATGTAAGTATTCCGCACTTCCGTCGTTGTATTCACTTATGATTCACCAAAAGTTGATCTTGGGACCTATAGAAACTCCAACAATGGCATTAAGAGCTTGGGTTAAAAGCATGAAAAGTTAGGGCTAAAATTTGGGCAAACTTGAATTTGAGCATGATAAATTAAATTGGATGGATTTGTATGCTTAATGTGTTTGAATTGAAGATTGATTGGGTCAATTTCAAGAAAATGTGATTGGATCATTTTCCCCCAAAAGTTTACCTTGGCCGAATTTAATAACCATTATATGTCTTGGGATTTTTGATTTTTGACAATTGGATGTGTTGGAAATCATTTGGGATGATGATTAATGTCGATTGCGGAATCAATTGGATTGAATTCGAATCGGATGTAAAATCCCCAAATTGCCAAGAATGTTATTTAGCATGAAATTGGGTAAAATGAATTTGAGCATGTAATTATGAAATTGGATGATTAAGTATGCTTGAATATGTTTTAATTGATAATTTATTGGATCAATTTGATGAAATTATGTTTGGAACAAATTTCCCCAAAATGCTTGTGTTGGCCGAATAGGTGTATGCCCTAAATGTCTTGGTATTTTGTTTTTTGATTCATTGGATGACTTGAAAACAATTGGGGATGTTGAATTAATGTTGATTTGGATTCAATTGGATTGGGTTTAAAGTTGGACATTAAAATCCCCTTTTGTCGAGACTTAATGTAGCATGTATATGGGTTTGATTTTAATCAAAATGTGTTGGACATGTGATGATGAAAATGAGCATGATTAATTGTATGAATTGATGTTTTAGAAATGTTAATTTGGGTGATTAATCATGATATACACTTTAGGTAATTAAATTGCGAAATTGGATTTGTGTAATTTAATTATTTGGGCTAATTTTGGAAATTGAGCTTGAATTGTTGTTATTAGGCTTATTGGGCTTTGTTGTACAAAGTTAAGTTTAGGCAAAATTGGTTGGATCCAATTGGGCCCAAAACCGCATCCATAAAGCCAAATGCGACTATTGGACCTTTAAAGTTTAATTGGGCCTAATGGGCCAAGATTGATTTCTAGGCTTATGGGGTAACTCCCGGATTGGATTTTGGTTATTCGGTTTGACCGAGTTGACCAAAAGTCCACGCCTTAAGAAATTAATAAAAGCCCATTAGACTTTAATTAAATTAATATTGGATATTAATCGGGCTTTGAGACCCGAAACGATTAAATTTGGAATTTAAGTCATAAAAGGTTTATTAATAAAGTGTGATATTTAATTTGGAATTAAATAGTGAATTAGAATTAAATACAAATTGAATTGGATTTAATTATGTAGTTTAATTTAATTCCGGAATTCGTACTTTAAGTACTTATTCGCAATAACGAGTTTGACTCGAACAAAATCAAATCGTTGTTTGAACATTTGATGATCACTAATTATCAGATTAATTAATTTGATTAGATTGATTGATAGCATGCTTATGTGAGTGAATACATGGTTGTGATGCATGAATAATGTATATCGGATGGATATAAGATGGGTGGGCAATTTTAGAAATTGTTGTAATAAATTCGATTTATTAAATTGGACCTGCGAGTCCAGCCTTATCACCTTCATTCTCTTTGTATTCTCTTCTCACCTATTCCCCTCCATGTAAATGAGGTTTCTTTAGAAGTGTAGTGTAACGGGTAGAGAGTAGTACAAGTGCTAGCTTGAGTGAGAAAGGGAGAGATTTGATCTAGGATCAATGTAAAGTATCCATCCGCATATCATTATTATTTATTTTCATACTCGCTTTATTATGTATTTAGAATGCATGTTTAAGGGTGTATGATGATGAGACCTTAACAAAGATAATTAAATTGGTAGCCAATTTGCACGCGAAAAACCCTCGTTAAATATCAAGCGTTTATTTTCCTTCCATTGAGTGATTCTTACTCAAGATCCGAGATTGGCAGGGGTTGTTGGCCAAAGTCAAGCTCTTATCCGTCGAAGATGTGTTTTAATCACGAGCCTTTGTTCCATATCGGTGTCGTGTCCAAGTTGTGGTTTGTTGGCCAAAGTCAAGACCACTTCTTGTCCATTGACATTGATTACGAAGCTTCCATGTCAATGGGTCCGCGCTTGACTGGGATCACTAGGTTTGTTGTGCCAAAGCCAAGGCCTAGTTGATTCAGAGGAAAAAGGTTAGGGTATATATTCGATATATAGGCATATATTAGATATATGTTTGGGACTTGGATGTCCACCTACTGGATCTAGGAATTGGATTGGATCCAATTGATCTTAGAGATCTACCTAGTTAATTATCATACAATTGTTGGCCAAAGTCAAGATTGTGTGATTTTAACGGGATCCTAGCCCACTAGGAAACACGGTTTCCCGAGTACTCGACAGAGTGTTAGAGGCTCGACGAAAAATAGTGGGAGGCAAGAATTGAATTTGCAATATTCGTTCAATTACTCGCCATACGCGCTCATTCAAATTATTTCGTCATAATTAAATGTTAGTTGGACTAATATTTAAATTATTGTTTTAATAAACAGTTGGACTATATTATACTTGATTATATATAATTGGATTATATTAATCAATCTATTGAATTAATTAATTTCAGTTTACAGTTGATTTTATAATTGGATATAGTAATCAATGTAATTGAGGTTAATTAATTTGGATTATATTTGATTATATAGTTGGACTATTATAATCATTATAATATATATAGTACCACTAATCGTTGATTAAATAGTTGGACTATTGTAATCAAGATAGAAATTGAAAAGTTGGATATTTAAAATATAATCTGGGATTAAAATATTTTAAATGATTTAATTTTCAAATTGGGAATAAATAATAGGTTACTTTATTTGATAAAATAACTTATTATACCTTACGCCCAAAATTAAGCAAAATAAGTAGAGCATAGAATCTTTGGAAGATTTATGTGATGATGACTTTAATGCTTAATTTAATATACTTGTCATAAATCTAATTTTAGATTTAAGAAGTATTAAAATTGCAATTTATAATTCTTGGAGAATTAATTGACTATTCTAGAGGAGATAAAGTCAAAGTTTGCAATTGGGCATGTAGCACGAGGTGCACATCGTTTCGATATTCTAAAAACCCAAGGCTTGGCCTAAGGTTCCTAAAATATTGAAAAGGATAATTGACATATACCAAAGTGACTACCATTTGGATATGGCAGACACGAAGGAATTAAAGAAAGGGCAAGACTCTGACTTTAAAAATGTTTGTCAAAGTATGTTCACAACTAGTATTGAAATTAGATTTTAAATACTTAGTGTGGTACATAAAATATATGTATTGATGTTCAGAATCTGCTTTGAGCAGGATACTGACTTCAAGCTGAGATTACTCTGCGAATCGGAAACGGGACGAAAGTCGCTGTTTCGACCGTAGATACCTAAGTTAGGAACTACCCTTTGGGTGTGTACTTAAATTAGGAACTGTTATAATGTAACTAGTTTGACTAGAAACATTATCTCTTTATCAGTGTTTAACCACTGCGGGGGAACCTTTATATTCTAGAACACTAAAGGTTTTATTATATAAAGATGATATGAGATTAACACATTAGATGTGAATAACAGAATTTATATTTTGAATATAAATAAATATCAAATATATGATATGACAAATAAATAGCTCAAATCTGATTTGATCAGTTGAAACTTAATTGTAGCATTGATGTATGGGACACAATTAAACAAGACTCGTATATCCGCACTTTAAAGAGTGGGTACTCGGACTGATTTGATTCCAATCAAATAAAGTCTACGAATCTAGTTTATTGGGCAAAGTGCATAAAACACTATTTACTTGGTAAAATTGTAAATGCCACCGATCTGTTAGCACTATTCATTGTGAAGATAGTGGGCCCATATCTAGCTAGGCTAGATGTGAACATGAATATTTCGTGACCTTAACGGATGTGGCATCACGTTATGGTTATGTGTTTCTTTTGAAGAACACAATTCGGAAACTTTTAGAGTTTCGACACGAAGTAGATAAACAGATCGGCTATAGTATTATACCGTCGCGGTAAGACCGTAATGAAAAATACTTAAGCATTAAGTTTCATACATACATGAAAGAGTATGGTATTCTTTCAGATGAGGACTCCTCCTGAGACACGTCAGTTTGACGTGTGTGTGTCCGAACTAAAAACTGAATTTTGTTGGACAAGAAAAGGTTTATCACGAGTCGCTCTGAGCTATCATTTCCTTTAAACAGGATATGTATTAACAGTGCAAAACTTATTTAGAATAAGGTTCCATATAAATCTGGTTGACATATTCATATAGGATATGACAGGAACAAAGAAAAAGGGGTTTCTCACTCCTAATAATTTGGGTATAGCAGGCATAACGTGTGGATGATACCAAACTAAGAACCAAAATTGGATAAGTGCCAATATAGGTTATCCTAAGGGAACCTTAAGTATAGTACTTATAAATCTCACATGAGAACAATATGATTGTTGCTCACCATGCGGTTTTCCTGAGAGGAATACCGATATGCAGTGGTCAGTGGGAGGATAGTGATACTCGATGAAAATCGGAGTAATACTATTCAAGGCACGAAGTCCTTAATGGAACACAAACAGTTCATCAATGATGAATCTGTACCATTAATCTTCGAATACACAAGAACTGGGTAGATCGGATAGAGTCAGAAAATAACCTAGGGTATGGGTTTCTGATCTAACCTCATAAAGATGTAAATCTTATTGAGGAATACCAACCAACTACGTACGAGGAAATGATACAAGGTATCAACTCCCTTTCATGGCAAAGTGCCATGAGTCCAAAATGGATTCCATGTATAACAACTATTTTGGATACTAGTTGTTGTACCACAAGGCATTGTGCCTATTGGTGCATTAAACGTCTTCAAGGAAGACATACATGGAAGGCAACATACCAACGTACAAAGCTGGGCTTTTGACGGAAAGGTATCGTTATCAACATTGTGTTAATAACGGTTCAACCTTTTACCTGTTGCCATGGTAAATCCATTTTAAAGATGCTTGAAGATAACTGTATATTTCATTTATGAAATGTGTCAGTTATAGATCAAAATCGCTTTCCTGAAAAGGAAACCTCTTGGAGGATGCTTACAACATCCTGACGATTTTGTATAACCGACAAACAAGGTTTGCGGGTTATTCGATCCATGTTTGGATTAATGCAAGCATAAGGTTCTTGGAACTGTCGTTTTGAAATAATCATAATGGTTTATGATTTGACTCAAAACGAAATAATTCTTGTGTATATAAGGAGGTTAGTGGGAGAGCGCACTGACAAGTATATTCCCATAAAGCTATTGTGAAAGCTTGGATTTCATAGAAATTCTCCGTAGAATTCTGGGGAGTAACAACCTTTATTCAAGGAATAAAGATCTACTGGGATAAATTTGGAGTTGTTAACACTCTCTGGGAAATTGTACATTTAAAATGTAATTGATTTGGTGTCTCATACGCTTCGAGCATATAGAGTCACGATCAGGTCAATCCAAGTGATAGTCACTGGATTGAAATTAAGAACATCTGTTAGTATCTCAGAGAACTAAAGATGCTATCTTAAACTATGGAGAAGGAGAACTTGAAGTGACTGGGATCACTGCTGCAAGTTTCCAAACAATTAAATACTACGGTACTATAAAAGTTTGAACACTGGGACAGTGAGCTGGAAATCTTCCTAGCAAGATAACTGTTGCCGAATAATAACAAATGCGGATTATTGCTGCAGCTGAGGCAGCAATAGAAGCCATTTGGGTCGAAAATAAATCTAATTAGATTAGATATAGTTCTGTTAGCGGCTGAGCTAGGCGTCAGCACGGGTTAAGGAATTAAATGTCTCATCGACGATCCAGATATATACTTCGATATTCATCTGATTCGTTCGGATCATACATCATGGCGATGTGATGATCGTGTAAATCGCGTCAGACGATAATCATGCAAATCCGCTGACGAAAACTTTTCCTCAGCAATTTGAGCGAACTGTACATAGTTCGGGTGTTAGACACTCAAGTGACTGGCTATGTGCCAAGTGGGAGATTGTTGGATAATATGACCCATAGCGTCACTATTTGTACAGATCATGGTGTTGTTGTACAAATTAACTATGTGACAAGGAAATTGCACTCTCATCATTTGTGATAGATCACCATAAATGTATAAATGAAGAGAGGTCCATATGAATAGTTCCTGGATTGAGAATGATATGAGACAGTATCAATCCATGAAGGATTAATCATTAAATATCCCTAGCCGGAGTATTATCGAGACAGGACATCGATAATGCGGAATAGGCTAGTATTGCACTTGTGCGCGTTGTGAGGGCACAACGGCATAATTCTCATATATTTAAGTATTGGATACTTATGCAAGTGCTATAGGAGGTTGTGTTTCACCGATGGTACGGGAAACAGCTTCGCTCTGGATAGACCCATCGGAATCCCATTGGTATTATGACTATGTGTCTATGGGAGGCCGAAATCAAGGTAGGTGTGTATAGTCTTAACCTGAGACTTACATCGCTAATACTTACGATAATCGATAGACTTTGGTCTTGGTGGTACAGGGCTTTAACCGGTTCTGCGTACACCACTTCTGGGGTTATCAGAGAGTCGTAGTGTATTGGGTGTGATGTCAAGACAGAAGTATCACTTCAGTCATAGTGGAGATGATGTCACGCAGGATACGGTACTAGTGCTCTTGAGTGTTGAACAACCAATCGAGATATTGTGACCAGGTCATGAATATCCGATTATAGAGACTTTGTTACCAGATATCCGATATGTGCTTCGGACGGGGTAGACACTTATCCAGCCCCAGCCCTAGCACGTGACTATCCGATACTGGGCCGATACACACAATACAATGGTATACTACGCTTGATACAGATCTTAATATTCTTATAAGAATATATCCGGAGAATTTGGAAGACTTGGTGCTTTGCTAGGAGTCGACCTTGTCTCGTAAATCGGTAGAACGTAGTACTTGGTACGTACGTGATTCGGATACTCCGACGACCGTATTTACTGCCAAATTATCTGGGGATCTCATGGGTCGCTTCCCAAAGATTCACCGATGACGTATACTCGCACTTTTAATTAATCTGGGATTAATTAGATGAGAGAGAAAATTAATCTGGGATTAATTGCGGAGATATTTTATCTGGGATAAAATATCAATTAAAGAGAGAGAACGATTAATTTGGAATTAATCGAAGAATTAATATATTTGATATATTAAATGAAATTAGATTTCGACGCGGAATTAAAATTAGATTTTAATTCGGGCGAGCGAATTAATTTAGAATTAATTCGTTAGCGACGTGAATAGTGATTTCGCTAGGCATAATCATTTAATTACGACGCAACGAAAATTTGTTAATTTAGAATTAGCGAATCCGAGCCCGAGATTATTTGCGAGCGCATTCGCATTTGGAATTCGAGTGCGGCACGTCAAATCAAGCGTCAAGTCGCTAGTCGCATCTAGCGTCACATCAAGCGTCAAATCATGTCACTTTGAGTGATGTGACAATTGATTGATGTGATTGATGTGACAATTGATTGGATTGATAAAGTGAAATGATGTGACTTGATGTAATAAAGGTGATGTGTGTGGTTGGGAATTAAACCCAAATGTGTTTGAAATGAATTTCAAATGAAATTCAAGTGCATTTGATGCATAAAATAAACACAAAAACCGTATACCACATTCACTCTACTTTCCCTCCTCTCTCTCCTCTTCTTCCTCTCCCTCACTCACGCCATTTCTGTTTTCTAAAGAGGTAGTGAACTGCTGGTTTTAAGAAGCAAAATGGAAGGGAAACAAGTGTGTTTTGTGGCAAAACAAGAGTGCTAGCACACTCCGGGATCAATGCGAAGGTGATAGGAAAGCTTACCCATGAGTCGGGATTCAAACGATGAAGCTTGGAGCTTCAAATCATGAAGACAAGGGACGAAATTCACTATTCACAGCAGCTCACTGCCTTGACAAAGTGAGCAGAATTCGAATTTTTGTTGCCCAAATCGTCGCTCAACCGCTCGATGTAAGTATTCCGCACTTCCGTCGTTGTATTCACTTATGATTCACCAAAAGTTGATCTTGGGACCTATAGAAACTCCAACAATATGGTCGAGTGAAGATCCATCTAGGGTTCCCCCACATAAAGATGCAGAGATCTCTAGAGAGATGACTAAATGCTTCAAAAGATTTTTTCCACACTTAGAAGATCGCACAAAAGTCAATACTGAATTTGCTAATTTCTCACTTAAAATGAGAGACTTTGCAGATTCAGATTCTCTTCATAATAGGTAGAATTTCAATTATTTGAATTGTGTTTGGAAATTAATAAACATTTTACCAAGTATTGTGTAAATAGGTATAATATGGAAGCTAAGTGCTGGTGGGCTATTCATGGTGCAAGTGCTCATTTGCTTCAAAAAATCGCTTTTAAATTACTTGGACAACCATATTCTTCATCTTGTTGTGAAAGAAATTGGAGTACATATTCATTTGTCAACTCGATGAGAATGAGTAAATTAACTCCAAAATGTGTAGAAGATTTGGTTTTTGTTCATAATAATCTTCGACTTTTATCACGAAGAAACCCACAATATTATGTTGAACAAACTAAGATGTGGGATTTAGGTGGAGATGAATTTGGCTCTTTTGAAGATGTTGAAATACTTGAAATTGCCAACCTTTCACTTGATGAACCTGAGATGGAGGCCATGTATTTCATGAATGATGTGGATGGTGATAAAGAAGAAGATGATGAGTTGCAAGTAATTGGATCCAATTAATTATAATATGTTGATTAGTATTTAGTTTAAATTATTCTATTATTTATTTTCTCAAATTTATGATGAAGCTGCAGAGAACTTTTATTTATAGACAATATTATTACATTAGTGATTAAATGTTAAATAATTACATTATTTAAATTCAAACTTAATTTTTTCTTCCAGTTTCGTTAATTTTTCAGTTGTTCTCATGTTCACATACATATTTTTATTTTAAATTTTAAATTACTACATTATTCATATATATAATTTTTTTTTTCATTTAACATTTCCCCCAACGTTTCGTGTCATAACATTTTAAAAAAAAAGACGTTTCCCGTTTTCGTTTCGTGTCGTGTCGCGTTTCCTGTTTCCGTTTCAGGAACACCCTGGGATCAGCAAAAGTGAGAGGAAGAGAATATGCAGGTTGATGGACTGCAGGAAATTATCAGCAGAGGCCTGCATGCATGCTGTGCAAAATGGGTGGTTGTACAAGTTCTCTTTTTTGAGCAGATACGAGCCACAACGTCAGCTGCTTGCAACAGCACACCTGAACTACCAGGGTCCATTCGGTCCTTACTCCCTGGTGGGTCTCATGGAAGCTCTAGGTCAACACTGAGGAGGACTGGGACTCGGTACCAACAGCTGATGATATCCGGACTTTGAAAGGAGAGATTGCAACACTGAGGTTAGCAGGTGGTAACAGCGAGAAAAATAGTAATGACGGTACTAAAATTGATGCTGAGAAAGCCGCTGCAGGTAAAATGAAAGGCATTCTCATGTCAAATTTTTTTTCAAAGCTCCGGTCAAGCAAAGACAGAAATGGTGAAACTAGCAGCTCCGATACATCAGAGTGCCCAAGTCCAGGTTCTGCTACTGGAGAGGAAACCAAATCCACCCCGTCTAGAAGTAGGAGACACTCACTATCTTAGTCATTGACAGGCTCTCAGTAGAATGAAGGCATCCCTTGTTTGGCTTGTATAATTGTTTCATATATTTGACCTCTAGGGAATTAGAAACCACCAACTTTATCCTGGCATATTTTGAGCAACAGAAACATGTTGAAGGGCTTTTGAGGAAAATGAATTTCTGAAGTAATCATTGCTGATCATTTTGCTGTACTAACAAAGAAGGAATGCCAGGTTTCTGATTGTTTTTTAGTTGCTTACTCTAGTTTTAAAGAGCTTCTGGTTTTGATTGCACATTGCTTGTACGCTTCCCTTGAGTTAGGCCTTGAGGCTGCAAAGCCACTCTAGGAAGCTCTCTTGATGTTAATTTGCTAACCTTTCGATTAATCAGTAACATATGTGATTTTCTTAGTAAAGCTAAATTTAATGTGAAAGCAAAAATAGGATAATTAAGCTGGTAAAATGTGAAGAGTCAAAAGCAAATACCACCTACTTTCTATATATATTTTTTCAAGTTATTTTGAAATATTGTGCGCATCGCGACTAACATTACATTTGGTGGAAAATGGAAGAATTCTTTGAGATAATGGGCTTTTATAATTTCCTGGGCCGATTGAACATTTAAGGTGGCCCATAAAATGTCAGGCCCATTTGGATCAAACAGCCCAAAAATACAGACTTAAGCAATTGAACCCCGCTCTTTTAAATAGAAAGGTAGTAACATATAATGAAGTTTTTTTTTCTTTAAAACAAATCTTGTATAAATAGTACAAAAAACATCTGAAATTATAATTTTATATTCAATGGAGAGATATTTTATATACATAGTTGTGATATGTAGTTTTTATCCCAAGTAAAATGTGCCATCATTTAATAAGAAATTAATATTATTATATTAATGTTGAAAAATAAAATCAACCAATATTTAACACGTCAATTAATAATTAATAACACATAATTTACTATATAAATTATGTATCTCTAACTATCTAAATATAATATTAATCATATTCAACCTTTATTATTAAATCACGGGGTCGGATTATTTTTTCTTTTTATATTTCTCTTTACTTTTGTTGACTCTAATTTAAAAATATATCACAAATAGCAAATATCAATCACTGGCATAAGCCTGTTAGGTGGCCACGGTTCGGTTCCACACTTAAGTGGAACCGAAACCGTAACCGGAACCGAACCATATATTTTCGGTTCCGGTTCCCTTCAGTTTTTTTTTTTTTTTTTTTTTTTTTTTTTTTTTTACTTTTTTGAAAATAAAAAAATTGAGATTTAAACATTAATTGAGGATTAGGATTCGTGTAGGACCCTTACGGTTCCAACCGGTTCGGTTCCGGAACCGGAACCGGTTGAAATCGGAACCGTCCGGTTCCAACCGGTTCGGTTCCGGTTCTGGTTACCTTAGCCACCTCTACTTTTGACAATGCCATCTTTCTATTTTCTTGCTGACTTGTACTTTAAATTACTGTAAACTTGATGTCTTTTGACTTGAAAATCAAAAGCCTTGACCAATCCAATTCCATGTCAGATAATTTTTGAAAAGTTCAAGGAAGATCGTGCTGAGGTTGAGAACAAATTAGGTAAGACGATCAAATCTCTACGATCAAATTATAGAGAGGATTACCTTGAAAGAGATTTCGAGGAATTCTTAGTTGAGCATGGAAATGTATCCCAACTCACAGCACTTGGAACACCATAGCAAAATGGTATTGCAGAGAGGAGAAATCAGACCATACTAGACATGATAAGATATATCATTAGTTATAGTTCACCGCCTAGTTCATTTTGGGGGTATGCATTACAAACAGTAATGTATATTCTTAATGTAGTTCCATCCAAGTCTGTTCCTAAGACTCCCTTAGAGTTGTGGAGTGGTCGTAAAGCTAGTGTATGATATTTTTGCATATGGGGGTGTCCAGCACATGTGCTGAAGAATAAGACTACTAAGTTTGCGCCATATTCACATGTGTGCTTATTTGTAGGCTATCCTAAGGAGAATAAGGGTGAATTCTTTTATAGCCGTGAAGATAACAAAGTGTTTGTGTCGACAAACGATACGATTCTAGAGGAGGACTATATGAGGGAGTTCAAACCTCGAAGTAAAGTGTTACACGATGAGTTACTTGCTGGTTCGACCAGCACGCCATCGTCGACAAGATTTCACAAACATAACGCATGTAGGCATTGCATTTTTTCATGTGAAACCCGATGATGAGTCTCATTTGGAGGCACTACCTTTTTAAGTCACGGAGGTCACGGAAAACGGACATCGGAAGGGGAAATTCAGAATAAACAATGTTCACTGTTTTCGTTCGTGCTGCGTTCGTGTATGCGTTCGAACGACGAACAGATTGGGAGCGTTCGTGCCGTGTTCGAGGAGGCGTTCGAACGGTGTCGGTAATTCTGGTTTTGCTGCTAGCTTCACATCAAGCCCAATTCGCCCAAGCCCACTTAAAACACATATTTAACACATGGTGAAATCAAAACAAATCTAAAAATCACATATCAAATTAAAATAAACATTAAAATCAATCAAATATTTTAATTCCTTAATTGAGATATTCATCCCCTAATTACACAAGATCCATTCCTTTCATAAACCAATCAAAATATCTCCCTTATTTACTTGATTCCCTTCCTTACCTAGAAACCCTAGCCTTTGCCTATAAAAAGAACCATTCACCCCCCTCGAGGCGAGCTCATACACAAGACTTACACGAAAATCACAACACCAAGAGCCCTAGCCACTCACGGCAATAACAAGAAGAAAAACACAAATAATTCTCTTTATCTCCCCCACTCCACAACCAAAACAGCAGCCCCTAAACCTTCACACATCACCAAAAATACACCCCCAAACAGCAGCCCATTTCCACCGAAAACAGCAGCCCCTGCACCTCCTAAAACAAGCCTGAACAGTAGCCCAAATCACCCTCAAAACAGCAGCCAAATCCTCTTAAAACAGTCCCTAAAATCCTCAAAACAGTAACATAAAAACTACATTTATAATCCTTAAAATAATCACACAAGACTGCACTAAAAACCCACAAAAAACACTCGAAACAGTCCGTTGAAACGCCAAAACAGTGACCAATAATTGAGCAGCAAAACCGTGAGGAAACAGCAGCCAAACGGAGTCAAAACAGTAGCTTGAGCAGCGAAACAGCGAGGTAAAACAAAACCCAGTGAACCAGAAAAGTTGCGGAGCGATAGCCCTTCCGACAGTCGACATAAAAGGTTAGACCTGAGGGTATTTTTCACACTCGTTTTCAGTTGTATTTTTATTATTTATTGAGTTCCGTTTGCATGATTATTTTTGAGTGAAGCATGTTGTGGCCCTTGAATAGATAGAAAGTGCATGAATTGTGAAATATTGTATGTTGTGGCCTTGGAATAAAATGAAAGATGTGTCAACTCTCGCGGTATATCGGATGGAAACCCGGACATAAATTTCATAGCCGATTCCGAATGGACGGTATTATGATCTGTACTCGGGATACAACTCCACGTACCGCTTGAGTAAACGGCACATTCTTTTGTTTTATGTTGCTTTGATTTATTTATTATTCGTTATTTAAATTCTACATGTTACTTGTTTATGCGTGATGCAATCGAGCGCATGGGCTTAGTAAGTCGGATTAAAGGTCCCCTATTTGGAGGGGTTAAAATCCTTTACCACGATGCTTTGCCGCGCCAGTTGATGTGTGTTCGGTTGAATGCAAGATATGTTCAATCGGGCATACCAAGTTTGATATGATTGCCTTTATTTTTGTATGTATGATACAATTGAGCGCATGGGCTTAGTAACTTGGATTAAATTTCCCCTATTTGGAGGGGTTAAAATCCTTTACCACGATGCTTTTCCGCGCCGATTGATGTGTGTTCGGTTGAATGCAAGATATGTTCAATCGGGCATACCAAGTTTGATATGATTGCCTTTATCTTTGTATGCATGATACGATCGAGTGCATGGGCTTAGTAAGTCGGATTAAAAGTCCCCTATTTGGAGGGGTTAAAATCCTTTACCACGATGCTTTGCCGCGCCGGTTGGTGTATATTCGATTGGATGTGAGATGAGTTCAATCGGATACGTGAGGTTCCACATTATGGATTTGTTTGTCTATGAATGTGTTGCATGCATCAGGTCTGATTCCGTTCGAACGCATTCTCGAACGCCACACGAACACGAACCTTCTGTTTACCGTTCGAACGCGTTCTCGAACGTTACGCGAACGCGCACGCATTTTCTTAGTTTCATCATGCATCATGTCTGGTTCCGTTCGAACGCGTTCTCGAACGCTATACGAACGTGAACCTTCTGTTTACCATTCGAACACGTTATCAAATGCTACGCGAATGCGCACGCATCTTCTTAGTGTTTCATGCATCAGGTCTGGCTTCGTTCGAACGCGTTCTCGAACGCTACGCGAACGCGCACCCACTGAACTGAGTTATTTTCATCAGATTTCGTACATAATTGTCCATAGTAGCTATTCTTTCATATGATAAACCTGATTGTTTCTATGCATTATGCAAGATTGTGTAAGTGTCGTTCATCTGTATTCCCCACATGTATGAGTATAATGTGTTTATTAACTTGTATGCTTGCCGTATGTTAATCTTTATGTATGCAAATTGAGACATAGATTACATGCTAATAGGCTGTATGCAAATTCAGATATGTGTTACATGTAAATTTAGATGAACTTGTTGATGTATGCATGTGAATTTAGAAGCATGATACTCTTGGAAATAAGTGTTACTTAAACTTGATTAAATTATTACACAAATCCTTTCATTACAAGTGACATAAGTAAGAGACCATTCCGAACCCAACGGTTTGAGGTCTTCCCTTGCGAGGGGTGAGTGCGGCCTTAAATCTCATTTTCCCGGTTCACACCGGGTGGCGACTCCATTATTCTCTGGTTTAGTCCCTCGTGGCTACTCTGTACTCCCAACCAGGCCGCGAGCCCGGGACAGCATGCGTCTCCCAGTTCCTGTGTCCCACAGTCTGGCGACTCCCCTGGGGATAGAGAATCGGCCCCGAAATATTGTCTTGTAATGTTTGGATTTATGTTCTAATTGACAGTGTCTATGATGAATGGTATTTCTATAATTATTTCCCACTCATTTAACCTAATATTTTGTATAGTTTCTTGAGTCTTGTGAATATTTTGATGTGTTTTGTGTTATTTTATAGATAAATAAAGTTTCAGGACATTCTGGAGGTGATTTGGGACAAAACAGTGAAAATTGGACGAAAAGGGCATTTTGGTAATTTCCCGCGTCGCGACGCCCAGACCTTCAGCATCGTGACGCCCAGAATGCGCCGAATCTGCTAACGTACGCCGGGTCAACGGGTCAGAATTTGAGAAGTTTGACTTTGCTAACGTGCACCGTGCCACGTGTCACCATCACAGCCGATCTGCTAACGTGCGCCGTGCCATGTGTCATCATCCTACGGTGCCGACAAAATCTATTTCCAGGTGTGCCACGTGTCATCCAACGTGTCGCCACATCATCCGGTCAACGAGTCAACTCTTCCACGAGTCATAACACGTCATCATCCATGTCAGCAGGTCAACTGAGTCAACATGCCACGTCATCATCAGCCAATCACGCTGTGACACGTGTCGTAATCCTACGGTGCCGACAATTGATCTCAGCCGCCTTGCCATGTCGTCGCCACGTCAGCATAATAATTGAGCTCTTAGCCGCCTCGCCACGTGTCGCCTTATCCTTTTATCCGAATCACTACGTGTCAAGCTGTCATTGTGCCACGCCTCACTGTTCCAGCGTCGCGACGCTGAAGCCCTTGGCGTCCCGACGCCCGAAGCCTATCCGCGCCTATAAATTAAGCTCGAGATTTCAGATTTCTTTGCACCATTCCCTCCCATTTCTTTGATGTAAATATGTAGTTCTTCTCTCTCTAAGTTTCGTTTTAATTTTTAGTTTTTAGTTTTGTAATAATTTTAATTACTTTTTGTAATAATAGTAATTTACTTTCTTTACTTTTTACAGTTTTTACTATTCACATGAGGAGGTAACTTCCCCAGCTAGGGTGAAATGTAATTCTTTTACTATTGCTATTTAGATTAATCTTCCTTAAAAATAATATATTCACTATTTAAAATTTGACTTAAGAAGGATACCGCTATATTGGTCGGTTGGTAATTTAATTTTAATCTAGTTTAAACCTGACTAATCAAGGATACCGCCAGATTGGTCGGTTGGTAATTTAATTTTGGTTCCGCCTTTATGGCTGGTTTATGGACAAATATTACCGCCTTAATGGCTGGTTGGACTTAATTTGACTTAATCAGGATACCGCCAGATTGGTCGGTTGGTAATATTATCACAAGTTTATATATTATTTTATGGGAGATATCTAAATTAGTAGTAGTAAAAGTAATTCCTTTTACCTTAGTATTTTATTTTATTGTAATTTACTTCTCACTATTTACTTTACCGCATTTTTACTTCATGTATTTTATTTTCAAGTTTTTACCAGCCCTAGTTATGTGTTGTAACTAAATAAGTTATCTGAGGTTGTGATGACTTTTAATATCACCAGTTTATAAGGGTTTAAATTAAAGTTTGAATAATGTAAAGATTTTATTTATTGAGTCTTAATCTTAATGCTTTTTAATTAACTGGCCATTAATAAAATTGATTAGGTAAACTTAAAATGAACTAGACATAGGGATTTTAAGTTTAAGACCTTAGACTCAATAGCCCACGATCTTCCTTGAGGATAGATAACCCTTTAATAGATTTCCTTACAGGATAGGAATATACCTGTCGGGCGGGGGTAGCCTTAATTGGAACTTAATCTTAATGAATCTAGGTAATTTGGTTGACATAGACATATGGTTCAATTGGATTGTACTAGGTATTTGTAATTGACCATCGGAAGAGGCTTTTACATAATTTACTGTTCCAGGTTAATAAATCAATATATTACCAAACTTTAAGATAACCAATTCATCTTTAAAATGATATTAAAAGAAATCACAACCCTAGATAGTTTTAATATTGAATTTTCTTAAAATCTACTTTCGAACAATTTTATTTACTTGTCTTTAAATTTAGAATCGTCGTCATTTCAAATCAATTAAACAACCTGTTAGATACTAGTAATCATTTGACCTCATAAAATTAATAGCTTAGGTATTAAGTCCTTGTGGGATCGATACTTTTTATACTACTTGAACGATACGTACGCTTGCGTTATACGTGTGTGTTTATGTCGGTCAAGTTTTTGGCGCCGTTGCCGGGGACTTATTTATCTTTCACTATTAGTTTTAAGGTTAGATACCTTTACTTGTATCTAATTTCTTTTTGCTTATTATTTTTGTTTTCTTGTGTTTCAGGATTTCAGAAACTTCATGAGACGAACCAGAAGTTTTGAACTATGACCGCTTGACCCAGAAATTGAAAGAACCATCAGACTGTTGAGAAGGGAAAGGCGAGAAGGTCAATAAGTTCTAGTCAACATGGAACCTGAACCTTTGGAGGTTGCACCACCAATTCCCATTCGAGACAGAACCATTCCGGTGATTGACAGACTCATTTCTTGCATTGTACTCCCTCCCTTACCAGCAAATGCGGGTGACATCAAAACATGTATTCAGATGATTCAGCAGTCAGTTCAGTTTGGGGGAAATGCAACTGAAGATCCTAATGCCCACATCAGCAACTTCCTGGAAGTTTGCGTCACTTTCAATTACAATCGAGAAGCTGAAGAAGCAATGAGATTGCGTGTTTTCCCATACTCCTTGAAGGACAGAGCTAAAGCTTGGCTACATTCATTACCAGCAGGTTCTATCACAACTTGGAACACTTTAGCCACCAAATTTCTTGCAAAAATTTTTCCACCAGCCAGAACTGGAAAGCTAAGGAATGACATCACATCCTTTGTGCAACAAGACTCTGAAACTCTCTACGAAGCTTGGGAAAGGTACAAAGATTTACTCCGGAAATGTCCTCACCATGAGATTCCAAAATGGCTTCAAGTCCAAACATTCTATAATGGACTTTCTGGAATAATGAGAACCACAATCGATGTTGCTGCTGGAGGAGCTTTAATGGCAAAATGAGAAGATCAAGCCTGGGAACTAATTGAAGAAATGGCCAATAAAAATTCCTTGTGGCCAACTGAAAGGAGCATGATCCAAAGAATTGCAGGAATTTATGAAAGTGGAGCCAATACAGCAGTCAACACCAAGCTAGATCAGATATGCAAATTTATGGAGACTCTTACCACTGGATCCACAAGTTCACCATATGGAGGAGCACCTGAGTCGAACCAACTTGAAGAAACGGTGAATTTTGTCAACAATTTCAACAGGCAGGGGAACAATCCATATTCCAATACCTACAACCCAGGGTGGAGGAATCATCCTAATTTTTCATAGAGCAACAATTCAGGCCAACAACGGAACTATCCACCACCTGGATTCCAGCAACAGAATAAAGGCCAGGAGCAGGCAAATGAACCAGAAATAGCAGAAGTGTTGGCTCAGTTAAAAAAGTATGATGCCATCTTTCAGAGCCAATCAGTTTCCATCAAAGCACTGGAGAATCAAATTGGACAACTGGCCAATGCTCAGAGTTACAGACCACCAGGTAATCTTCCCAGCAACACAGAACCTAATCCAAGGAACCGAGGGAAGGAGCAATGTCAAGCCATTACTTTGAAAAGCGGTACTGAAATCAACAAAGATATTGGAATCAAGATGTCCCAAGAAGAAGTTCCAAAAGAATCTGAACAACAGATGGAGGAAAAACAGGCAAAGGAAAAAGAGGCAAAGGAAAAAGAAGCAAAGGAAAATGAGGCAAAGGAAAAAGAAGCAAAGGAAAACGAACAGATCACTCCACCTCCACCTTTTCCTCAGCGTCTTCAGAAAAACAAATTGGACAAGCAGTTTGCTTGATTTCTGGAGGTTTTCAAAAAGCTGCACATCAACATCCCATTTGCAGAAGCCTTGGAAGAAATGCCCAGTTATGTCAAATTCATGAAAGACATTCTTTCACGAAAACGGAGATTGGGAGACTACGAAACAGTATCATTAACGGAAGAATGCAGTGCCATTATTCAGAGAAAACTTCCCCCGAAGTTGAAAGATCCTGGCAGTTTCACAGTTCCCTGCACCATTGGAGAACATTATATCGGTAAGGCTTTATGTGATTTAGGAGCTAGTGTTAACTTGATGCCTTTTTCTATTTACAGGAAACTGCAGATTGGAGAAGCAATGCCTACCTCAGTTTCATTGCAACTTGCTGACCGAACACTTGCATTTCCAAGAGGTGTTGTTGAAGATGTGCTGGTGAAAGTAGACAAACTAATTCTCCCAGCAGATTTCATCATCCTTGACATGGAAGAAGACAAAGAAATACCTATCATTCTTGGGAGACCATTCTTGGCTACAGGTAAAACTGTGATTGATGTGCAAAAAGGAGAACTGACCATGAAAGTGCAGGACCAAGAAGTGACCTTTAATGTTTTCAAAGCCATGAAATTCCCGAGCGATGAAAAGGAAGAAGAATGCTTCAGAGTTGATGTTGTTGATAATATCATTCAAAATACTGAGCCAAATCCCACAGATACACTTGAAGCTTGCATCACCAACATGACTGACAGTGAGCTAGATGCTGAAATCATGGAATGTATCAATTACCTTGACAAACCATTCCTATTCAAGTAACACCACCACCAGTGAAAGCTTGGAACTGCCAAAGAAATATCGAATCAAGCCTTCGATTGAAGAACCACCACAGTTGGAGCTGAATTACTCCGAGCCATCTCAGATATGCATTTCTTGGAAACTCTTCTGAATTACCTGTTATTATTTCTTCTTCACTAATATTGGAGCATGAAGAAAAACTACTGAGAGTATTACGAGAGCACAAGAAAGCCATTGGCTGGACTATAGCAGACATTCGAGGCATTAGTCCATCATTTTGCATGCACAAAATCTTGATGAACGATGAGTACAAACCCACAGTGGAACATCAATGGAGACTCAATCCAATCATGAAGGAAGTCGTGAAGAAAGAAATCATCAAATGGTTGGATGCTTGCATCATTTACCCCATCTCAGACAGCAGTTGGGTGAGTCCTATGCAGTGTGTACCAAAGAAAAGAGGAATTACTGTGATTACAATGAAAAGAATGAGCTAATTCCAACAAGAACAGTGACTGGATGGAGAGTATGCATGGACTACAGGAAACTGAACAAAGCCACGAGAAAGACCATTTTCCACTACCATTCATTGACCAGATGTTAGACAGACTGGCAGGACATGAGTTCTATTGCTTTCTGGATGGATATTCAGGATACAATCAGATTGCCATCGCCCTAGAAGATCAGGAGAAAACCCATTTACATGTCCCTATGGTACTTTTGCTTTTCACAGGATGCCATTTGGATTATGTAATGCCCCTGCCACATTTCAGCGTTGCATGATGGCCATCTTCTCAGACATGCTGGAGCAGAGTATGGAGGTTTTTATGGATGACTTTTCTGTGTTTGGAGATTCTTTTGACCATTGTTTGCAAAATTTGGAACATGTGTTACAAAGGTGCGAAGATACAAACCTAGTACTCAACTGGGAGAAATGCCACTTCATGGTACAAGAAGGCATTGTTCTTGGACACCGGATCTCACAAAAGGGGATTGAGGTAGACAAAGCAAAGATAGAGACAATTGAAAAACTACCTCCACCAACATCAGTAAAAGGTATTCGAAGTTTTCTTGGACATGCAGGTTTTTACAGGAGATTTATCAAAGACTTTTCCAAAATTGCAAACCTCTTGCAATCTTCTGGAGAAAGATGTGCCTTTCAACTTCACCAAAGAATGCCAGGAAGCTTTTAAAATCTTAAAACAGAAGCTGGTATCCGCCACCATCATTGTAGCACCAGACTGGACCCTTCCATTTGAAGTGATGTGCGATGCTAGTGACTTTGCTGTAGGTGCAGTTTTGGGACAACGTAAAGAAAATATTTTCCACACCATTTATTATTCCAGCAGAACTCTAAATGAACCTCAACTCAACTACACAACCACCGAAAAGGAGTTGCTCGCAGTTGTGTACGCTTTTGACAAATTCCGCTCTTATCTGTTGGGTCCCAAAGTGGTGGTCTACACAGATCATTCAGCAATCAAATATTTGATCACAAAGAAGATGCCAAACCCAGATTATCCGTTGGATACTTCTTCTACAAGAATTTGACGTGGAAATTAGAGACAGAAAGGAACAGAGAATCAGGTCGCAGATCATCTATCGAGGCTCGAGAATGGAAAACAGCTGACAAAGATCCGTCAATCAAAGAAACTTTTCCAGATGAACAGCTGTTTTCCATGAAACAACAGGAAGTCCCTTGGTATGCTGACTATGTCAATTACATTGTGTCAGGAAAATGGCCGTTGGAATGGACAACTCAGCAACGAAAGAAGTTCTTCAAAGAAGTCAAGCACTATGTCTGGGACGAGCCGTACCTGTTCAAACGGTGTGCTGATCAACTACTGAGACGATGTGTTCCACATGAGGAAATCAACAGTGTTTTGCAGCACTGTCATTCATCACCATATGGCGGACACTTCAGCGGAAACAAAACTGCAGCCAAAGTCCTACAATCAGGTTTGTTCTGGCCCACTCTTTTTAAAGATGCTTATCTTTTTGCTTTTCAATGTGACAGGTGCCAGAGAATGGGAAATATTTCCAGGAGAAATGAAGGACCATTGCAAAACATTTAGAAGTGGAATATTTTGATGTATGGGGTATTGATTTCATGGGACCCTTTGTTCCATCATTCAGAAACTGTACATCCTGGTTGCTGTTGACTATGTTTCCAAATGGGTCGAAGCAATTGCACTGCCTTCCAATGATTCAAAAGTGGTGATCAAATTTGAAAAAGAATATTTTTACTCGGTTTGGAACACCTCGTGCAATCATCAGTGATGGTGGCTCTCATTTCTGCAACATATACTTCGATACACTCCTATCCAAATACGGAGTTACTCACAAGGTTGCCACAGCTTACCATCCACAGTCAAATGGACAGGTTGAGGTTTCAAACATGGAGATCAAAAGAATCTTAGAAAGAACCGTTGGATCAACAAGGAGGGACTGGTCAACAAAACTAGATGATGCATTATGGGCCTACATGACAGCTTACAAAACACCCATTGGTATGTCCCAATATCGATTGGTGTTTGGGAAAGCGTGCCATCTACCAGTTGAGCTTGAGCACAAGGCATACTAGGCACTGAAGAAGTTGAATTTTGATTCACAAGCTGCAGGAGAGAAAAGACTTCACAAACTTAACGAATTGGAGGAATTTCGCCTACATGCTTATGAGAATGCCAAATTGTACAAAGAAAAGACAAATAAATGGCATGACCGAAAAATAGTGCACAGACAGTTGGAACCAAAGCAGCAGGTGTTACTTTACAATTCAAGGTTGAAACTTTTCCCTGGAAAATTGAAATCTAGGTGGTCAGGTCCTTTTATGATCACTCAGGTTTTACCCTATGGAGCTGTTGAGTTACTGGATCCTAACACCAACAACACATTCAAGGTTAACAGTCAGCGTGTCAAACACTACTGGGGAGAATCATTTGAGCGACAAAAAGAAAGTGTCACACTTTCAGATCCAGCATAACGTTCAGGCAGTCACGTCTAGCTGACGACTTAAAACTTAGCGCTCGCAGGGAGGCAACCCATGCAATTTGTGTATATATTGTGATTTGGTGTGATTTAATTTTGTGTGTTTAGTTTTTGCAGATTAAGTCATTTCAAGATGGAAGAAGCTCTCGCAAATCTTCACAAGCAATTTCCTTCTCTCCCTCAAAAATTTCTGATGAAAGTCTACAAAGCTCGCTTGGAACGGATGAGGTTACTAACAATTCACGGTGTTCCTAATGATATTCGTTGGGTAATTGAAGCACGGATCCGATTGGCAGGTGAATCTTCTGACTCTTTTATTTCACATCTGCCTGGTTTTGGAAGAAGCACCTATGCAAAGAAACGTAGAGCTAAGCAAATGGGTGTTTGTTACAAATGTGCACGATAAATTGCAATACTCGTTGTCGTTCTTTAGGAATGGTGTCTGATAATCGCGAAGACAAAATTAAATTCATTAGGGATGGCTTGAGTAAGGAGTCTTTAGATGATATATCTTCGACTCTTGAGACGCATCCCAGTGGATATGTTCACATAGCCTTTCGCAAATTACATACACAATTTCAAAAAGAAAGACAACTGTTAAGTCTCGGGAATCTGACTCAAAAAGACCCTGTTTGCCAATTTATAATAAAATTGGATGGGAAGCTTGTCCCTGACGCATAGACGTCGACCAAGCCGCTACTTTTCTTGTAAATATTATATCTCTTGTCTTTTCTTAATAATTGTAATTTGTTTGTTGTTTTCTTTTATTTTCTCCGACAAGATCCAGACCTTTTTGACTATCACGATTTGTAAACTGATAATTGTCATTTCGCTGGTACTAGTGCTATTATTTTACTCACCCTTTTCAGGTATTATAAATTCAACTCATCATTGCACTTTTAAAGACATCCAGAGTAAAACATGGAAGCCACTTCAAGAAGACGAGTTGAAAACATCTGCGTGTTTTGCGGTACTAGTGTTGGTACTAAACCATAATACATAGAAGCAGCACATAAATTGGGTCGAGTCTTAGTTGCAAGGAATATGCACTTAATATATGGCGGAGGAAATCTTGGACTTATGGGGATCGTTTCAAAGGCCGTTCAGGAAGGAGGCAGTCACGTTTTGGGAATCATCCCAAAACCCTTGGCAGAGGCAAATCTTATTGAACCATCAAACGGAGAGGAACTGATCGTACCAGGTATGTCTGAACGACTGGTAGAAATGATTAACCGTGCTGATGCTTTTTTTGCTTTGCCAGGTGGCTTGGGTACATTGGAGGAAATATTTATAGTATTATCTTGGGCGAACCTGAACATACACCAGAAACCAATTGGATTGCTCAACGTTGATGGATTTTATGATTTTCTTTGTGTGTTTCTTGATGATGCTCGGAGAAATGGGTTCGTGTCAAAACCTTTGAAAGAACTCCTCTTTACTGCCAGAACTGCCCCGGATCTAATAGACCAACTCATAGCCTATGAACCACGAGTTGACCCTATTCTTTCAAAGATAATTGGTCTGAGGACGATCGTGGTAAGAGGCGTAGGGTTAATCTGGATCTTAACCTTTAAATTCCTGTAGATTCTCAGCTAACCAGGTACTATTTTCTAAACTCTTCTTCTACTGTTTAAGACATTGAGAACAATGTCTCATTTAGGTTTGGGGGAAGGAATTAGTTGATCAATACCTTTTTTAGTTTGTGTGTTGTTTTTAATTTTTAGTCCAAATTTTTCGAAAAATACAAAAAAATTGAAAATTTTTAAAAATTACAAAAATATTTTGCGTTTTTGGTTTAACTAAAAAGGTGAAACTGGTGAGAGATAGCTGTGTAAGGAATTTCCACTCCTGAGACGTATCTCAAACCTATTTCGAAACAAGTTAATTTTTGTTTATTTCCTTTTAAATTATTTAATTTGTCAATTCTCCTTAACACTGACTAAAATGAATCTTCATATGCTCAGTTGACAGGTATTATCAACATGCATAGTAACATACAGACATGAGCTGTAATTGAAAAGTTTGTAATATTCCGTGCTCTAGTTTAATTGGAGGAAGCATCTCAAAAAGCAATGGAGTAAAAAAAAAATCTGAGATCCGAGTTATTAAGTCTGTAAGGGTGTTTTAACACCTAGTGCCCTAAAACCAACTGGTTTGGGAGTCACTGGCCCAAAGCTCGTTACATGGATCAAAGATGCTGCAAAAATATATATATATCTGAAGTCTGAGTAATTAAGTCCGTAGGGGTATCTTAACACCTGGTGCCCTAAAACCAACTGGCTTGGGAGCCACCGACCCAACACTCGCTACATAGATGGAAGATATTGTATATAAATAAAAAAAAATAGAAAAAAAATCAAAGAAAAAATCAAAAAAATGAGAAATTTATTCCATTGCTACAAAAGGTGTGAAATCTGATAGAACTTTAGGACAAAAATATTACTCTCTTATCAATTGCACTTATGACTGTTGTGGGCAAAAATGAGTTGTTTAATATTATGTTGGATGTGTTTATGAAGAATGGTAAAAATAATCGGAGAATTTACTTATTCAGTAATTTAGAAAGAAACAAAACAACTAGTAACTTGGAGTAGAAGTTTCACCTGATTAGTTACTAACTTCTTTATTCTCTTTTCGCTTGTCTTTTTGCTTTTGTGTGCATTAGTTTTAATACATTTTTACTTTTGTAAAATGTTTGTGGGTATCATTGCTGTAAACCCTCACGAGACTACAACTCGTCCACTAGGGACACCTAGGGGTTTAAAGGCTTGTTGCATATGCTAAATGCAACCGTGATTCCTACGAAAGTGGCTTAGTTAAATTTTATTTTAAAGATGTTTATGTTATTTTATTATGTTTTGCTCGAGGACTAGCAAAATGTTAGGTTTGGGGGTGTGATGAGTGGTATTTCTATCACTATTTCCCACTCATTTAACCTAATATTTTGTATAGTTTCTTGAGTATTGTGAATATTTTGATGTGTTTTGTGTTATTTTGTAGATAAATAAAGTTTCAGGACATTCTGGAGGTGATTTGGGGCAAAACATGAAAATCGCGACGCCCAGAATGCGCCTAATCTGCTAACGTGCACCGGGTCAATGTCAGAATTTGAGAAGTTTGAATTTGCTAACGTGCGCCGTGCCACGCGTCACCATCACAGTCGATCTGCTAACGTGCGCCGTGCCATGTGTCATCATCCTACGGTGCCGACAATACTATTTCCACGTGTGCCACGTGTCATCCTACGTGTCGCCACGTCATCCGGTCAACGAGTCAACTCTTCCACGAGTCATAACACATCATCATCCACGTTAGCAGGTCAACTAAGTCAACATGCCACGTCATCATCAGCCAATCACGCCGTGACACGTGTCGCAATCCTACGGTGCCGACAATTGATCTCAGCCGCTTTGCCACGTCATCGCCACGTCAGCATAATAATTGAGCTCTTAGCCGCCTCGCCACGTGTCGCCTTATCCTCTTATCCAAATCGCTACGTGTCAAGCTGTCATTGTGCCATGCCTCACTGTTCCAGCATCGCGACGCTGAAGCCCTTGGCGTCGCGACGCCCGAAGCCTATCCGCGCCTATAAATTGAGCTCGAGATTTCAGATTTCTTTGCACCATTCCCTCCCATTTCTTTGATGTAAATAAGAAGTTCTTCTCTCTCTAAGTTTCGTTTTAATTTTTAGTTTTTAGTTTTGTAATAATTTTAATTACGTTTTGTAATAATAGTAATTTACTTTCTTTATTTTTTTACAGTTTTTACTATTCACATGAGGAGGTAAAGCTAGGGTGAAAGGTAATTCTTTTACTATTGCTATTTAGATTAATCTCCCTTAAAAATAATATATTCACTATTTAAAATTTGACTTAAGAAGGATACCGCTATATTGGTCGGTTGGTAATTTAATTTTAATCTAGTTTAAACCTGACTAATCAAGGATACCGCCAGATTGGTCGGTTGGTAATTTAATTTTGGTTCCGCCTTTATGGCTGGTTTATGGACAAATATTACCGCCTTAATGGCTGCTTGGACTTAATTTGACTTAATCAGGATACCGCCAGATTGGTCGGTTGGTAATATTATCACAAGTTTATATATTATTTTATGGGAGATATCTAAATTAGTAGTAGTAAAAGTAATTTCTTTTACCTTAATATTTTATTTTATTGTAATTTACTTCTCAGTATTTACTTTACCGCATTTTTACTTCATGTCTTTTATTTTCAAGTTTTTACCAGCGCTAGTTATGTGTTGTAACTAAATAAGTTATCTGGGGTTGTGATGACTTTTAATATCACCGGTTTATAAGGGGTTAAATTAAAGTTTGAATAATATAAAGATTTTATTTATTGAGTCTTAATCTTAATGCTTTTTAATTAACTGGCCATTAATAAAATTGATTAGGTAAACTTAAAATGAACTAGACATAGGGATTTTAAGTTTAAGACCTTAGACTCAATAGCCCACGATCTTCCTTGAGGATAGATAACCCTTTAATAGATTTCCTTACAGGATAGGAATATACCTGTCGGGCGGGGGTAGCCTTAATTGGAACTTAATCTTAATGAATCTAGGTAATTTGGTTGACATAGACATATGGTTCAATTGGATTATACTAGGTATTTGTAATTGACCATCAGAAGAGGATTTTACATAATTTACTGTTCCAAGTTAATAAATCAATATATTACCCAACTTTAAGATAACCAATTCATCTTTAAAATGATATTAACAGAAATCACAACCCTAGATAGTTTTAATAATGAATTTTCTTAAAATCTACTTTCGAACAATTTTATTTACTTGTCTTTAAATTTAGAATCGTCGTCATTTCAAATCAATTATTCAACCTGTTAGATACTAGTAATCATTTGACCTCATAAAATTAATAGCTTAGGTATTAAGTCCTCATGGGATCGATACTTTTTATACTACTTGAACGATACGTACGCTTGCGTTATACGTGTGTGTTTACGCCGGTCAGTCTATAGTGGATAAAATGAGGGTTTAATCAAGGGCATCTTGAGGCTAGGTAATGGTTTGGTGTCTTCTTCATTCACTACTTCCTAGAAGAAAAGCTGTGAAGGCACCTATATGGCCATCTACCCTTAGCCTATTGTGATGGACTAATTTGGAGGACTCGTTGTTTATTTGTCACAAAGCGATAAGAGCCTAAGAGGCCAGGGTACTTAGAGAGCCTCGCTCCACCCTCCCTCTGGGGAATCTACAACGGGAAATCCATTTGATAGTCAGTAACACACCATAGCTCATTGGCACGTACCTTAGTGTATAAAAAAGGGTGCGCTCACTTGGTCGCTTGAACCCTTGATTGGGGAGACCTAGTTGTGGGCCATCCTTCGCCGATGAGAGCCTTTGCCTACACTCCTGCGAACCCACCCATAGACCGGGATTGTATGGTTAAAGTAACAATTATTTCCTTGAGTATGAGCTTGTGGACCATCCTCATTTGGATGCAGTTGGACCATTGTCAGAAATGCGGACTTGCTGGGCCATTTAAACTGGGGCGAGTTCGTACCTTATGACCATTGGGCCAAAGCTTCTGAAATGTTGATGGGCTATTTCGTAGAAATTATTACTTTATGTTTGCATATCTTTTATGCTTGTGTTTGGGAACATCGTCGTTTGGATCCATTTGGACCATTTGTTATGAGATATGGGCTTGTTGGGCCATTTAAACTGGGACAAGAACGTATTTTATGACGGTTGGGCCGAAGGCTTCTAAGGGCCACTTTGTGATTGTGGTCGGAACATTACCATTTGGAATTAGTTGGGCTCCTTGCCATAAGATGTGTACTCGTTGGGCCATTTAAACTGGGACGAATTCACTCCTATGACAGTTAGCCCAAAAGCTTCTAAAATGATAACGGGCCGATTTGTTTGAAAATTTTAGTTGATTTAGTATGTTATATATGTTACATGCATCTCATGCACCCCATGCATACATACATCATGCTAACCCTTGTGTTATGAAAGCCATCATAGATTCCCGTTGGGTTAGGGAAGATGGAAGACTCACCAAAAGACCGGTAACAGATATGAGTACATCAGATAATGAGGTATCCCAGATAGATTAGTTGGAAAATGGTTTCGCCAAGATTACCGAACAGTTGCAAGCCATGACCACTGCCATGGCAAATATGGCTGTACCCCGTGCTGGGGGAAATTATGAGAATGTGAGGCACGAGGAGCCTCCGAATGGGTTGGGGGATGATATCCCCACTTTTGATGATGACATGGTAGAATATGCAACAAGCAAAGTGATTGGGTCTCAGGCAGAATTTCAGATGCTTCGGGATCAGGTTGAGTCAGTTACCCGTAAGATGAAGGGTAAAGACGAAGAATTACTAGACTATGAGGCGATGGCTTTTGAGGAATAGTTGCATGCTCAGTTCAAGATGCCGGATATGGCCAAGTTCAATGGGAATGAGGATCCGAGGGTCCACCTCCGACAATATGTGTTAGTTATGAGTTCAGTGGGCCTAACACAGCGCCAAGCTCAGAAGATATTTGGGATGTCACTTGAGGGGGCACCCGTAGTGTGGTACCATAGCCTTGAAAGAAAAGTTAATGAGGATTGGAGGGAATTGGCAGATGTATTTCTGAAACAGTATGTTACAGACTTAGAGATTGATTTGTCACTTCGTGATTTGGAGAACACTAAGCCGAAGCCAAAAGAAAGCTTCAAGGAGTATGTAGACCGCTGGAGAAGCCAGCTTCTGAAAATACAGACTCGGCCCTCTGAGAAGGACCAGATTAAAATGATCATCAAGGGCACTAAGCCCTCAATCTATGGCAAGTTGAGGATGATGACTTCAATGATTGCGGATTTCCGACAGTTGAGGGAAATTGTCATGGATATTGAGGAAGAAGAGGCTGAAAACAGAAAGTTGTATGGCCAGAATATGAGGAATTTTGGAGGGCATTCTGAGACCAAGCCCGCTACAGCCGAGATTGCTGCTATTAAGAATAGGCGATTTTCTAACTTGGGTATACCCTTGTTTAAAGTGCTTGAGAAGCTGACCAGGCAATGACTCTTAAAACTCTTGGAACCTAGACCACTCCCAAATCCTCCCCCACCAAGCCTCAATATGAACCGCTACTGCCACTTCCACCAACAACCTGGCTATGACACCAATAGTTGTACCCGTCTCCGCCATGAGATCCAAGACTTAATTGACTCCCACAAAATCCCTGACCCTGAAAGAGAACAGCCAAACACACACACCAATCCTCTACCAAATTATCACTCTGTTCCCCCACCCACCTACATGATCAACTCTGGCTTGCCCGAAACCTTCGTCCTCCAAGATCTCAACCACCAAGCTTCGTACATGGGGATAAGGGGTGACAACGATGAAGAACCATAGGCCGAGGAAGAAGGCAGCGCTGCGAATGATGAAGTTGTTCCTCCTAGTTTGTTTGATCCTGCATTTTTGATATAGACATTGATTTTGCCTGTTTGCTCGAACCGTTTTCTAATGATAATAAAGACGTTCATTTCCCGTACTCGCTTGAATATGCAACATGAGTATATTTGACAAAAGCATTCAACCTTGGTATTATGATACACAACGATGCTTAGAACAGGGGGAATCCTCGGAAGAAGCAAACAGAAAGATAAGATAGTCATTCAGAAACTGGGAAACGGGGACAATGAGGCTGTCAGACTTGGAAGGGAATGAGTTCACCGAGCCGATCAATGTTGACAGATTGAAGCTGTATTTTACCTGAGACCGGGCAGTCACCAAGAAAATTGGCAGAAGACCTAACCCAACCGGATGGGAACATTCACGCATACATGCATACACGTAACCCATTTTGCACCCTTTTGTGTTTGTTTTGTTTTGTGTTCACAGGTTTTGAAGAAGAAAAAGAGAAAGCGGTGAAGACAAGCCAATAAGGCATAATAAAAGCACAATATCGGAATCGGGTAATAATCCTGGGGTTGAGGCCCATATTGGTGTTAGATTCGGGTAGTAATCTGAGGGTTGAGGCCCACATTAGTATCAGTCTGGGGCGAGGCCCACTTCAATACCAGTCTGGGGGCGAGGCCCATGTCAGTATCAGTTTGGGAATGAGTCCTAGGGTCGAGGCCCACATCAGCATCAGTTTGGGGATGAGTCACAGGGCCGAGGCCCACATCAGTATCAGCTAGGGGCAAGGCCCATATCAGTATCAGTGGGGGCGAGGCCTGTGTCAGTATCAGTTGGGGGCGAGGCCCACATCAGTAACAGTGTTGGGGCGAGGCCCACATCAGTTTGAGGGCAATGCCCACATCAGCATCAATCTAGGGGCGAAGCCCACATCAGTACCAGTTTGGGGGCGAAGCCCACATCAGTACCAGTTTGGGGTGAGGCCCACATCATTATCAACATTAGTTTTGCCGGATATGACACCCTGGGGGCGAGGCCCATATCATTATCAGAATCAGTCAAGCCAGGAATGGCACTCCAAGAATGGAAACATAGTTCGAGAATGAACAAGCCGAGAATGGCACTCCAAGAATGGAAACACAGTTCGAGAATGAACAAGCCGAGAATGGCACTCCAAGAATGGAGCAAGGTTCGGGAATGGACCGCATCACAGTAACGGTTCGAGAATGGACCACCTCTCATCGAAACGGTCCGAGAATGGACCACCTCTCCTCAACTTGGTTCGAGAATGGACCACCTCATCAGTATCAGTTTGGGGCAAGGCCCACATCAGTATCAGTTGAGGGCGAGGCCCACATCAGTACCATTTTAGGGTCGAGGACCCACTACATCATCAGTTCAAGGGCGAAGTCCCTATTGTCAGCGGTGCTGGGTCGAGGTGCCCAGGGTCGAGGTGCCCACTACATCATCAGTTCGGGGGTGAGGTCCCTATTGTCAGCGGTGTTGGGTCGAGGTGCCCCCGTTGTCGGTTACAGTTATTGGGATGTGTCTCAGGGTCGAGGCCCACTGCGTCATCAAAACAGTTTTGCCAGGTACGGCGTGTGGACTATGTGAATTAGGTGGACTGCCGTGGACTATCTTGAAGTGTTGTGGATTATGTGGACGACCCAGGACTATCGTAAAATGTTATGGACTACCGTGGACTATCATGAAATATTGTAGACTACCGTGAACTATCATGGATTATGTGGACTACCGTGGACTATCGTGAAATATTGTGGACTACCGTGGACTATCGTGAAGTATTGTGGAGTATTGTGGACTATGTGGACTACCGTGGACTATCATGAAATATTGTGGACTACCGTGGACTATCATGAAGTATTGTGGAGTATGTGGACTACCGTGGACTATGTGGACTATATGGATTATGTGGACTATTGTGGACTATCGTGAAATATTGTGGATTACCGTGGACTATCTTGAAGTGTTGTGGATTATGTGGACTACCGTGGACTATCATGGATTATGTGGACAACCGTGGAATATCATGAAGTATTTTGGAGTATTGTGGACTATATGGACTACCATGGATTATGTGGACTATATGGATTATGTGGACTACCGTGGATTATCGTGGACTACAGTGGATTACCGTGGATTATCGTGGACTATGTGGACTATGTGGATTCCGTGGATTATCGTGGACTAGTGTGGACTATTGTGGACTACCGCGACATCCTAAGTACGAGGTTTAGCACGCCAAGAATGGCACGTCATCAAATTCAGGTCGAGGCAGCAGGCAAGTCAGGAGGCAGCTGGCGAGCCAGGTAAGTGAAAATGCATTGCATAACTGTAGGCACTGCATTTTTACACATAGAACCCGATGAGGAGTCTTATTTGGAGACAACTACCTTTTAAGTCACGGAGGTCACGGGAAACGGACATCGGAAGGGGAAATTCAGAATAAACAAAGTTCATTGTTTTCGTTCGTGCTACGTTCGTGTTTACGTTCGAACGTCAAACGGATTGCGGGCGTTCGAGGAAGCGTTCGAACGGTGTCGGTAAATCTGGTTTTGCTGCTAGCCTCACATCCAGCCCAATTAGCCCCCCAAAGCCCATAAAATACATCCCAATTTAAATAAATAAATATTAATTAAAACATTAACTAAATAAGATAATAATTAAATTAATTAAATAATTAAATAAAACATATACCAAACATAAAATAAACAATTACCAACTTAAAAAATAATCATGCCTAATTAAAATCAATCAACCAATTATATTCCCAATCTAATAAGATTATTCCCAAACTTAAAATATTGTATTCCTAATCCAAGCCAATCAAATATTCAACCTTCCCTATCTAGCCAAGATTTGTCCCCCCTCAATCTTTGACTTCCCTTAACCAAACCAAATCAAATCTCTTGCTTCCCTTATCCAACACCAAATCAAATCCCTTTTCTTGTCAAGCCCAACCCTTTGCCTATAAAAATAACCATTCACCAACCTTCTCAACCTTAGTCCCCTAGTCCCTAGACCCTAGCTAGCTAGTCCCTAACTCATACACAACACACATAAAAAATTACAGGAAGAAGACACCCAAAAACAGTAAGCAAAAGATAAAGAGGAAACGGTAGCGAAACCACAAGGAAACAATAGCAAAAGACGGTGAACGATGACTCAAAACAGTAAGAAAACGAACGAGAACAGTGAACCAGTGAACCGGGAGAGTTGCGGAGCATCCACTCTTCCGACGATCGTGTACCGTACATCCGAGAGGTGATAAAAAGGTTAGACCTGAGGGTACCTTTTCATTTGTTTATATTCGTTTTTTTTATTATTATTGAATTCTATTCGCATGAGAGTCGTTTATGGATGCATGTTGTGGTCTTTGAGTAGATAAATATGCATGAATTATGAGATGTAATATGTTGTGGGTATTGGATGAATGAGAGATGTGTCAACTCTCGCGGTATATCGGATGGAAACCCGGACATAAATTTCATAGGCGATTCCGAATGGACGGTAATATGATCTGTACTCGGGCCACAACTCCACGTACCGCTTGAGTAAACGGCACCATCTCTCTTTCGTTGTGTTGCTTTTTGTTTATTTAGTTTTCTTTACTTGAATTCAATCAAGCGCATGGGCTTAGTGAGTTAGTCCAAAGGTCCTCCATTTGGGAGACAAAGAGCCGAAAAGGCCACCTTTGTGACACTACTTCGCCGCGCCGGTTGATGTGTGTTCGGTTGGATGCGAGATACGTTCAATCGGGCATACTTAGTTTGATATTATTGAGTTTATCTTTTATGCATGGATCAATCAAGCGCATGGGCTTAGTAAGTGGAATGAAAGATCCCTTATGGGGAGGGGTTAAAACCCGTTACCACGATGCTTTGCCGCGCCGGTTGATGTGTGTTCAGATTGGATGTAAGATGTGTTCAATCAGACATACTTGGTTGATAGGATTGGTTCTATTTTTGTGTGTGTAATGTGACGCGCATGGGCTTAGTACGTTGGTCTAAAGGTCCTCTCTTTGAGAGATCAAGAGCCCCAAAAGGCCACCTTTACGGCAGTGCTTCGCCGCGCCCTTTTATTTTGTGTTTATGTATTGCATCCCATTTCATGCATCAGGTCCGTGTCCGTTCGAACGCGTTCACGAACGCAACTCGAACGTGCATACATTTTGCCTTATCATGCATCAGGTCTCGTTCGAACGCGTTAACAAACGCCATACGAACGTGAGCATTCTGTTTCATTTCCGTTCGAACGCGCTATCAAATGCCATACGAACATGAGCATTCTATTTCATTTCCGTTCGAACGCGTTTACAAACGCTACTCGAATGTGAGCATTCTGTTTCATCTTCGTTCGAACGAGTTTACGAACGCTACACGAATGCGCACACACTGAACTGAGTCTGTCTTATCATATTCATGCATAATTGCCTCTTGGTTGATCTTTCTTATGCAAATGTGTTAATGTATTACAATTCGTATGCTTATGTCATGATAACATTTGAGTATTATTTCTTGCAGTATATCGGATGGAAACCCAGACGTAAACTCCGTAGCCGATTCCGAAGGACGGTAGTGCGGTCTGTACTTGGGCTACAATTCCACGTAACGCTTGGAAAAGTGCCCATATGTGTGCTTGTATGGTCAATATGTGTGCTTGTGTTTTCCTGAATGTGATATGTAAATAAAGTTGTATGTTCGTTGCTATCTTGATATATGTTAAGCATGAAATTTTAATATGAGATATATGTGAAAATGTGCACATAAGTTTTATTTTGCATATGAGAATTTAGAAGCATGATACTCTTGGAAATAAGTGTTACTTATGCTTAATTAAATTATTACATGAATCATTTCATTACAAGTGACATAAGTAAGGGACCATTCCGAACCCAACGGTTTGAGGCCTTCCCTTGCGAGGGGTGAGTGCGGCCTTAAATCTTTGTCCCGGTTCACACCGGGTGGCGACTCCATGTTATGTAATCCTTCCCAACGAGGCCGCGAGCCTAGGAACGGCGTCGCCCAGGTCCTGTTGTCCACAATAACTTTGATAGGATTGTCACTGTTACATATTACACAAGTCCCATCAAAGTGGGGGCGACTGTAGGCATTGCATTTTTGCATGTGAAACCCAATGATGAGTCTCAGTTGGAGGCACTACCTTTTTAAGTCATGGAGGTCACGGAAAAAGGACATCGGAAGGGGAAATTCAGAATAAACAAGGTTCACTGTTTTCGTTCGTGCTGCGTTCGTGTATGCGTTCGAACGGCGAACAGATTACGGGCGTTCGTGCTGCGTTCGAGGAGGCATTCGAACGGTGTCGGTAATTTTGGTTTTGCTGTTAGCTTCACATCAAGCCCAATTCGCCCAAGCCCACTTAAAACACATATTTAACACATGGTGAAATCAAAACAAATCTAAAAATCACATACCAAATTAAAATAAACATTAAAATCAATCAAATATTTTAATTCCTTAATTGAGATATTCACCCCCCAATTACACAAGATCCCTTCCTTTCATAAACCAATCAAAATATCTCCCTTATTTACTTGATTCCCTTCCTTACCTAGAAACCCTAGCCTTTGCCTATAAAAAGAACCATTCACCCCCCTCGAGGCGAGCTCATACACAAGACTTACACGAAAATCACAACACCAAGAGCCCTAGCCACTCACGGCAATAGCAAGAAGAAAAACACAAATAATTCTCTTTATCTCCCCCACTCCACAACCGAAAACAGCAGCCCCTAAACCTCCACACATCACCGAAAATACACCCCCAAACAGCAGCCCCTTTCCACCAAAAACAGCAGCCCCTGCACCTCCTAAAACACGCCTGAACAGTAGCCCAAATCACCCTCAAAACAGCAGCCAAATCCTCTTAAAACAGTCCCTAAAATCCTCAAAACAGTAACATAAAAACTGCATTTATAATCCTTAAAATAATCACACAAGACTGCACTAAAAACCCACAAAAAACACTCGAAACAGTCCGTTGAAACGCCAAAACAGTGACCAATAATTGAGCAGCGAAACCGCGAGGAAACAGCAGCCAAACGGAGTCAAAACAGTAGCTTGAGTAGCGAAACAACGAGGTAAAACGCAAACCAGTGAACCAGAAAAGTTGAGGAGCGATAGCCCTTCCGAAGCCGTGAAACGCGAGTCCGAAAGTCGACATAAAAGGTTAGACCTGAGGGTATTTTTCACACTCGTTTTCAGTTGTATTTTTATTATTTATTGAGTTCCGTTTGCATGATTATTTTTGAGTGAAGCATGTTGTGGCCCTTGAATAGATAGAAAGTGCATGAATTGTGAAATATTGTATGTTGTGGCCTTGGAATAAAATGAAAGATGTGTCAACTCTCGCGGTATATCTGATGGAAACCCAAACATAAATTTCATAGCCGATTCCGAATGGACGGTAGTATGATCTGTACTCGGGATACAACTCCATGTACCGCTTGAGTAAACAGCACCTTCTTTTGTTTTATGTTGCTTTGATTTATTTATTATTCGTTATTTAAATTCTGCATGTTACTTGTTTATGCGTGATGCGATCGAGCGCATGGGCTTAGTAAGTCGGATTAAAGGTCCCCTATTTAGAGGGGTTAAAATCCTTTACCACGATGCTTTGTCGCGCTGGTTGATGTGTGTTCGGTTGAATGCAAGATATGTTCAATCGGGCATACCAAGTTTGATATGATTGCCTTTATTTTTGTATGTATGATACAATCGAGCGCATGGGCTTAGTAAGTCGGATTAAAGGTCCCCTATTTGGAGGGGTTAAAACCCTTTACCACGATGCTTTGCCGCGCCGATTGATGTGTGTTCGGTTGAATGCAAGATATGTTCAATCGGGCATACCAAGTTTGATATGTTTGCCTTTATCTTTGTATGCATGATACGATCGAGTGCATGGGCTTAGTAAGTCGGATTAAAGGTCCCATATTTGGATGGGTTAAAATCCTTTACCACGATGCTTTGCCGCGCCGGTTGGTGTATATTCGATTGGATGTGAGATGAGTTCAATCGGATACGTGAGGTCCCACATTATGGATTTGTTTGTCTATGAATGTGTTGCATGTATCAGGTCTGGTTCGTTCGAACGCGTTCTTGAACGCCACACGAACGCAACCTTCTGTTTACCGTTCGAACGCGTTCTCGAACGTTACGCGAACGCGCACTCATTTTCTTAGTTTCATCATGCATCATGTCTGGTTCCGTTCGAAAGCGTTCTCGAACGCTATACAAACGTGAACCTTCTGTTTACCGTTCGAGAACGCGTTATCAAACGCTACGTGAACGCGCACGCATCTTCTTAGTGTTTCATGCATCAGGTCTGGCTCCGTTCGAACGCGTTCTCGAACGCTATACGAATGCGAACCTTCTGTTTACCGTTCGAACGCGTTCTCGAAGGCTACGTGAATGCGCACCCACTGAATTGAGTTATTTTCATCAGATTTCGTACATAATTGTCCATAGTAGCTATTCTTTCATATGATAAACCTGATTGTTTCTATGCATTATGCAAGATTGTGTAAGTGTCGTTCATCTGTATTCCCCACATGTATGAGTATAATGTGTTTATTAACTTGTATGCTTGCCGTATATTAATCTTTATGTATGCAAATTGAGACATAGATTACATGCTAATAGGTTGTATGCAAATTCGGATATGTGTTACATGTAAATTTAGATGAACTTGTTGATGTATGCATGTGAATTTAGAAGTATGATACTCTTGGAAATAAGTGTTACTTAAACTTGATTAAATTATTACACAAATCCTTTCATTACGAGTGACATAAGTAAGGGACCATTCCAAACCCAGCGGTTTGAGGTCTTCCCTTGCGAGGGGTGAGTGCGGCCTTAAATCTCATTTTCCCGGTTCACACCGGGTGGCGACTCCATTATTCTCCAGTTTAGACCCCCGTGGCTACTCCGTACTCCCAACCGGGCCGCGAGCCCGAGATAGCATGCGTCGTCCAATTCCTGTGTCCCACAATGCACCTTCATCATTTGAACGTTAGATGCAACTTTGTCAGAATGATCTGCCATCTAGAAGTAGTCGGAGGGTTGTACGACAACCTGATCGCTATCTAGGATTTGGAGAGACACAAGTTGTCGCTTCCAGCGATGTTGTAGAAGATCCATTATCCTATCATAGTGCAATGGATGATTCTGATAAAGAGGAATGGCTCAAAACCATGAATCTCGAGATGTAGTCTATATACTCCAACTCAGTCTGGTAACTTGTAGACCAACCTGATGAGGTAAAATCCATAGGTTGAAAGTGGATCTACAAAAGGAAAATGGAAGAAGATGGGAAGGTACGAACCTTCAATGCTAGGCTAGTGGCCAATGATTATACTTAGAAAAAGATAGTTGACTATGGGAGACTTTCTCACCAGTAGTCATGCTCAAATCCATATGCACTCTTCTATCCATTGCCTCATATTATGACTATGAGATCTGGCAAATGGACGTCAAGACTGCATTCTTGAATGACAATTTTGATGAGTGTATCTATATGGTACAATCAGAGGGGTTCATAGCCCAAGGTCAAAAGCAAAAGGTTTGCAAGTTACAAAGGTCCATTTATGGACTCAAGCAAGCATCTCGATCTTGGAACATAATATTTGATACCACGATCAAGTCTTATGAGTTTGAGCCAAATGTTGATGAGCCTTGTGTATACAAGCGCGTTATTGACGGAATTGTGGTTTTTCTCATTTTGTACGTCGATGATATTTTACATATTGGGAATGATGTGAAAATATTATTGAACATGAAAACCTGGCTACCTAACCAGTTTCAAATGAAATATTTGGGAGAGGCCAGTTATGTACATGAGATCCAGATTCTTCGGGATCTTAGGAAATGACTGTTAACTATGTCTCAGGTATCCCTATATCGACAAGATCCTTGTACGATTTGGGATACGCAATTCTAAGAAAGGCTATTTGCCCTATTGACATGGAATTCATTTGTCGAAAGAACAATCTTCTAATATACCTCAAGAAATTGAGGAAATGAGACATATCTATTAGGGTTAGTGCTCAGAGTGCCAATCCAGATCGTATTTATATCCGTTTCATGAATACGATCAATGTCTTTTACCATAATATTACTTATTTAATGGTAGTACCTTTTGTCTTTTATATACATATTCGATCGAATTGCGATTAGATATTTAATTATGATTAGATTGAAACTAAATCAGATTTAATGATACTTATATATTAGACAAAGACCCTAGGATTTACAATGTAGTGCCTAGTTACAACGTAGTTTGTAATTGACATTGGGAAGCGTCACTATAAGTTGTTTATCCTTAAATAAAGTTCGTGGTCAAGATTTACTAACACGGGTCGGTTAGTAAAATCTGCTCAGACAAGTATATGTCGTATATCGTGACTTGGTCCGATGGTTTATCCCAATGAACAATGAGTCTCGGGAGACTCGTATAGACATATAGGTATTTATTTGATAAATATTGAACGACTCACTGAAGATTTCCTAATGGATGGTACACCAACGTCAATGGGAATCTGCTCGAGTTGAGCGAGCATATTGGTCATTCGACTTGAGATACCGCAGTGGATATATGAGTTATCCTCCACACTTTGATGGCAGTCACGTGGCCGATCTATTTAGATAAGACCTCCGCATGTTCGTTGGGTGTGGACTGATGCTCATGATATCCAGTGCGTATCAAGATAGAATATGCCAGTCCTATGTACAGGGCATAGGTATCCCACACGTGTTTGTAATATAGTAAATCCATTGCCGTGGTATAACTTCGGAAGCAAGTTCCGAGGGTTATTTAGAGATCGTAAATTTGAAAATCGACTATATTATACCATAAAGATTTGACGTTCTTATCTATATCCCAGGTATAATATGGATAGCCTGTGATGGAGGGATTATACGTATGCAATGACCTCGACTTGCATAGTTTAGCGAGATTATCCATGGTCGTCATAATTCTTGAGTGGGTGAATTATGGACATGAAATTGGATTTCATGACGGATAGACCTAAACTTAGAGAGTCTCACAATATGCAGTGTACTCGTTGAGCACTTTTGCAATGCTTTATGAATAATACTTCACCAGATTAAATGAGTTAATTCGAATCGTTTAAACGGTTAAACGAAAACACATGCATAAGGGCATTTTTGGTCAATCGTAATTATTGTGTATTTATATCTGATACATAATTTAACTAGATACATATTAATTAATTGTCAAATGAGACTTTGACACATGTCATTAATATATATATTTGTTATTTAATGTAAATTAAAATACATATATAATAATAATTATATTAATTAATTATTTTGATATTTAAATGTTAAATATTTAAATAATTAAATGATATCTATATTTCATAATTGTTATGTTATATGGCTAATTATTATTGATACATGTGGCATATTTTAATTAAACTTTAGGTGTGCAAATTTGATTTGCTAACATAAAGTTTAATTTTAATTTAATGAAATTAAATTGGAAATTGAACATTTTGCCCCTCACTAGGTTGGTCATTGGGATTTTTAAAGTGAAAAATTTTATTTTCTCATTCAAGGAAGCTCCATGGCCGAAAACTTCATCCTAAAAAGCTCTCAAATTTTACTTGATGATTCAAGATGGACAATGAAGAAAATCAAGAAAAAAAGCTTAAGGAATTAGAGGATTAAAGGTAATTCTACATATCCCTAAGCTTAGAAATCATGTTTCTTGTTTCTTGATGATCTAGTGAGATCCTAGGGTTTCTTAGTTTCTTAAGAATTTGGGGTTTTTTTGATTTGGAGGATGGAATTGAAGGCTTGGTGCATGTGTGAAGTTATATTGAATGATATTATTATATTATTTGTTCAATTTGATCATTTGATGATATGTTGCCATTCTAGAGTGTTATGACCACTCTTGTAATTCCTATAATTGTTCATGGGTGCTTCAATTGTGGTGGCTTGGATTGGTGTTGTGATTAATTTGATTAATGTTGAAAAAGTTGGATTAAAGCATGAAAAATTGACATTTTTGGTTTCTGAATCAGATCTGGTAATTCTGGGTTTATGATGATGAAACTGATGTCATATGAATGTATTGGATGTGTTATGGGTGTTGGAACAATTATCGGAAATTATTTCGGAGTTGAAATATGTGAAAACAGCGAAAAATGGCGTTATCGGGGTACTTTTGAGCCAACCGGGTGACGGCTGCCCAAACAGTGAATTTGTCACTATTCGAGCAGCCCATGAACTACCCCAATACTATTGGGGCTGACCTAGGCAGCCCTCATGTGTATTGGGTGGTCGGTTCGGTCAAAAATGCGTTTTATGCCATTTTACGGAAAAATATTTTCGTAAAAGTTTCGCAATGTTCCTTAACTATTTATGTCGTTATTTGATATCGAATAAATATGTTTAGGTGAAATATGAATAAATTATTCATATTGGATATTGAATAATTTATTCGGTAATTTAAAAAATTTTAAAATTATGATTTCACCCGAACCGCGAGCTTCCGTTGCGCCCGCGCCAAAACCCCAACAAAAATGGTATCAGAGCAGGTCTGATCCTTCATCCATTACATTTTTCATGCTTGATATATGATATATAATCCAATTTTGATGTTTGCACATGCATGTAATTTAGATATTTCTTGACTTTTCGGTTCTACGCTAACGGGAAACGTAACGAAAATTGAATGGTTAAGTTAAGTTATGTTTTCTAAGGTAGAATTGAATTATTTAGAAGTTGATCTAGATTATATTCTGCATTTGATGTAGAGCAAAGCTTTCTTGAGGAATATACATGTTTCTTGGTTCGCCTTGTCAATACGGTTTATAGGTATCTTTCTATGGCTGCATCCAAGAAAGTGCGCCAAAGCTGTCATAACGAGAAACGGTCAGGACCAAAATCCGGAGTCACAATGAGTGTGATTGATAATGAGTTGTCTACCTAATGAATATACGTAGGTGAGATCATGCCAAAACGGTGAGTAGAAATATATTCATAAGGTCCACCTCTCACTATGAAATTCGATTTAATTATTGAATTCCCATTTTCCGTTGGGGATTACAGTATTACGTAAAGTAGTGGGAGACACCGCTGGGTTAAAAATCCATAACTAAAGCAATGTGTAATTTTATGGAAATTGTTACTTTTGTTTTCCTTTATTTTATATTGTTAATAGAATTATACTTCTAATCCCCTGCATGCATATTATTTGAATATATTTTCTGACTTTACTTTTGGTTGCGTATTTCTAGGATAGGTTCTAGAATGTAAGTAGACTTGGATATTGTTAGATTAGTTAAAACCATCAGAGTACTGTTATTCCGATTTTGTTGAAAATCAAGATGGTTAGTGACTTAGTTACTAAGTCACGATAAGTAATCTAAATAGATATCTATTTTAGAATATAAATTATCTAGAGAGAATAGTTTCTTGTGCGGTAAGAATTGACGTGAATTAGTTCATGTCTTGAGATTCTTGACTGGCATTAAGAAAACTCCATTAGGTATTTTGTTTATCCTATAATGACGTTTCTTGGCTTTAATGACTTTTTGAAGTCAAATGTTTGACACAGTTTGCTAATCAATTATTTGCAATTGTTGTGAATAATTGAAGGAAAATTATAATGCTAAAGAAATGATATGTGTATAGTTGTGTGTAGAGAATAACGATTCTCACAATACGAAAACTTTAGGTATTGGATACCAGATCTCCCGTCTAGTTAT
>SKCR01034442.1:0-49109 GCA_019454045.1 Zanthoxylum bungeanum
AATATGATTACTTATCATCGAATATCTTTTAGTGGAGGAGGATAATCGCCAGTGTGATTGTTGACTCTGGAGCCACTAACTTTTGTTTGTTCTTCTTTGCAACTACTTTATTCATGGAAGGGACCTTGCTGAGGTGACTAAACCATGAGGGTCGGGACATGGATGTAGTTTCAGCAAAGCAATGGAGTTTCTAGTTTAATTTTTTTAATAATAGATATTTAAATTTAAACAATGTGTTATTTATTCCTGATTTTCACAGGAATTTATTTTTATTTCTAAACTCTTGGATGATGGTTTTTCTGTTTCTTTTAATAATAATTTGGTTATTATTGGTAGAAATGGATTAAATATAGGCACAAGGAAATTTGAAAATAATTTATATGTGTAAGGCCATTAATACATAATTCACTGATCAAAACTGAATGTTTAGGTTAAAAAAACCTAAAATAAAACCGCAAAAGATTTTCATGATGACACATTATCTGTGGTCATCTTAACTTGGTCATATTAGCATGAAGGATAAAAGGGAGATAGGTGATAAAGACAAAAACAGAGCTTTAACCCAGGTAAAGCTTGGAACTTTACCAATTATTTTTGAATCTTGCTACAAGGAAAGAGACAGAAACCTTTTACATGGAAAAGGTATAAGAGCCAATCAACCATTAGTTATACAGTAGATCTTTACGGACCAATTAATGTAAGGCCTGAGGAGGTTACGAATACTTCGTCATATTTATGTTGCAATTATTCTAGATATGGGTACATTTACATAATGCAGACAAGTCTGATACCTTGAAAAGTTTAAATATATCGTGCTGAGTGAGACCAATTCGTACGCCGATCAAACTTTATGATCGGATCATGGAGTGATAATATCCTGGTATTAGAGGATTTCGAGGAATTCTTAGTTGCGCATCTCATCGTATCCTATCTCAAAGGACCTGGAACACTACAATAGAATGTGTTGTAGATAGGAGAAGAAATCAGACCCTACTGGAAATGATAAGATCATAATTAGTTACAGTTTACTACCTAGTTTCTTTCTAGGGATAGCTTGCAAATAACAATGATATCTGTTGGTTTCTATTATATAGGTCCCAAACAAAGATTAAGCATATGAAATACTAAAATGAATATATATAAAAGACTTGAAGCATGGCGGAATCATACTTACAAAGTTATGTGATGAAGAAGATGAACAAAACCTTGAATCTCCAAGCTCCAAGTTGGTTGGTTGGTTTCGGCCAAGAGGAGAAGAAGACTCCAAGCTCCAAGCTTTGTATTCCAAGCTCTTTGATGGTTTCCCTATCACCTCTTTTGATCCCTTGCTTGTGCTAGCAAAAATGGAGAATGGAAGATCAAATCTTCCTTTGCCCTTCAATGGTGAAGTTTCGGCAATTTGAGAGAGAAGAGAGAGTTTTGATTAATTAAATTTTGTATTACCAAAATCAATTTATATTTATGTTATAATTTATTAAATTAATAATAAATCTATGACATAAGCCATGCAATGGCTTAGAGTGTCAAACACTCAAACTCCATGCAAAGCCTTTGAGTGAAATGCACACTATCACCATGCAATGCCTTAGAGTGTTTTGTACACTATTAACATGCAATGCCATATCAATGACAAGTGTCATGTGGGCCCCACACGTTTCCAATGAAAGTGGGCCCACGTCCACTCACGCGTTCGGGTTCGATATTTCCGAAATACCGAGCTAGCGTCGCGACGTTAATTAAATCGAATTTAAATAAATAATCGCTCCTAGCGAAATTATTATTTACGTCGCTTACGAATTAATTCTAAATTAACTCGTACGCCCGAATTAAAATCTAATTTTAATTTCGCGTCGAAATCGAATTTCGATTATTATATCGAATATAATAATTATATCGATTAATTCCAAATTAATCGTTCTCTCTCTCTAAATAAGGCACTTTATCCGAGATAAAGTTTCTCCGCAATTAATCCAAGATTAATTAAGTTCGAATCAAATATCATAGGTGAATCTTCAGGAAGCGACCCAAGAGATCTCCGGATTTTTGGCAGTAAATACGGTCGTCGGATAATCCGAACACGTACGTACCTCGTACTACGTCTTTACCGATTCACAAGACAAGGTTGGCTTCTAGCAAAGCGCCATGCCTACCCAATTCTCCAGAAATATTCTAATAGGAATATAAGATCTGTATCAGGCGTAGTATACCGTAGTATTGCGTAAATCGATCCAGTATCGGATGATCACATGCTAGGCCTGGGGCTGGAGATGTGTCTGCCCCGTACGAAACATATATCGGACATCAAGCAGCTAGTCTCTTTAAATCAGACAATCCTGACCTAGTCATATTGTCCCGACGGTTGCAACCTTTTATAGAGTACTAGTTCTGTGCCCTGCGTGATCATCGCCTCCATATGTCTGAAGCGATACTTCCATCTTGACATCACATCCAGCACACTACGATTCTCGATAAACCCAGAAGAGGTGTACACAGAACCGGTTAGGGTCCCCAACCACCAAAACCAAAGTTTACCGATTGTCGCAAGTACTAGCGATGTAAGTCTCAGGTTAAGACCATATACACCTACCCTGATGCGGCCTCCCATAGACACGCAGACATACTACCAATGGGATTCCGCGGGGTCTATCCAGAGCGAAGCTGTTTTCCGTACCATCGGTAAAACACAACCTCCTATTGCACTTGCATAAGTATCCAATACTTAAATATATGAGAACTATGCTGTTGTGCCCTCACAACGTGCACAAGCGCAATACTAGTCTATTCCGCATTATCGATGTCCGATCTCGATAATACTCCGACTAGGGATATTTAATGATTAAACTTTATAGATTGATACTGTCTCATATCATCTCAATCCAGTATTAATCATATGGACTTTCGCCATTTATTAGTCAAAGTAAATAATATTACAAAACGGCAAAAGGCAATTTCATTATCACATAGTTATTTTGTACAATAATACCATATCATTTACAAACAGTGACGCTATGGGACATAATGTCTAACAATCTCCCACTTGGCCTATAGCCAGTCACTCAAGCATCTAATACCCGAACTATGTATGTGTCGTTCAAAAACTTGCTGAAGAACAGCCTTCGTCAGCGGATCTGCAATGTTGTCATCTGATGTGACCTTCTCGACTTTACATCGCCACGATGTATAATCTCCCGAATCAGATGGTAACGTCGAAGAACATGCTTGGACCTTTGATGAGACCTTGGTTCCTTAGCCTGTGCTATAGCTCCGTTATTGTCACAATACAATGGAACGGGCTCAGCTGCTAACGGAACTACCCCTAATCCGATTAGGAACTTTCGGATCCAAACTGCCTCCTTTGCTGCTTCAGATGCAGCGATGTACTCCGCTTCTGTTGTTGAATCGGCAACAGTATCTTGCTTGGAAGATTTCCAGCTCACTGCTCCGTTATTCAAACAAAAAATGTACCCGGATTGCGACTTGTAGTCATCTTGTCGGTTTGGAAACTTGCATCGGTATACCCAGATACCGCAAGTTCTCCACCTCCATAAATTAAGAAAGCATCCTTAGTTCGTTTAAGATACTTAAGGATATTCTTAACTGCTATCCAGTGACCTTCACCTGGATCGGCCTGATAGCGACTGCACATGCTCAAAGCATATGAGACATCAGGTCGTGTACATATCATGGCATACATGATCGATCCGACTGCCGAGGCGAACGGTATCCGACTCATGTGTTGTCCCTCTCTTCCTGAGTCTTAGGACACATGTCTTTAGACAGAGAGGTACCTCGTATCATTGGAACCAATCCCCTCTTGGATTGTTCCATGTTGAATCGCTTCAACACTTTATCAATGTATGTACTCTGGGAGAGTCCAAGCAGCTTTCTAGATCTATCCCTGTAGATTTTATTCCAAGAATAAAGGCTGCTTCTCCCAGATCTTTCATGGAGAATTTTAATGAAAGCCAAGCTTTCACCGACGTTAGCATGGGAATGTCATTGCCTATAGCAATACGTCGTCGACATAAAGGACAATAAAAGTAAGTGCTCTCCCACTAACCTTCTTGTATACACAAGGGTCATCTGCGTTTTGCACGAAATCATATTCCTTTATGATCTCATCAAAACGCTGATTCCATGACCGTGATGCTTGCTTCAATCCATAAATGGATCGATTTAACTTACAAACCTTGTTTGCAAGTCTAGGTACGATAAAACCGTCAGGCTGTTGCATATAAACATCCTCCAAAAGGTTTCCGTTAAGGAAAGCGGTTTTAACGTCCATCTGCCATATCTCGTAATCGAAATATGCAGCTATTGCAAGCATTATCCGAATGGATTTAATCATGGCAACGGGTGAGAAGGTTTCGTCATAATCAATACCATATTGTTGACGACCCTACCCCTTCTACAAGCCTAGCTTTGTACGTTTGTACGTTGCCATCCATGTCGGTCTTCTTCTTGAAGATCCATTTGCATCCAATAGGCTTCACACCTTCTGGTGCATCAACCAGTGTCCAAACTTGGTTGGCGTACATGGAATCCATCTCGGACTTCATGGCTTCTTGCCATAAAGCGGAATCGATATTTTGTATCGCTTCCTCATACGTAGCCGGCTCATTATCCTCAATAAGATTAATATCTACATGAGGTGAGATCAGGAACCCATACCTCTCAGGTACTGTTCTGACTCTCTCCGACCTACGCGGTCCTTGTGTATGTGAAGTTTGTGGTACAGACTCATCCCGGATGGTCTGTTCTGTTCCGTCGTTGATTCATTGCCAGGAACAGTATCACTACGATCTTCATCGAGTTCTACTTTCCTCCCACTTACCACTGCATTTAGGAATTCCTTCTCAAGGAAAACGCATGTAGAGCAACAAATACTTTGTTCTCTTGTGGGTGATAGAAGTAATATCCTTTGGTTTCCCTAGGATATCCTACGAAAAGGCATTTATCAGATTTGGGTTCAAGTTTGGTACCTTCCAAACGTTTAACATATGCCCAGCATCCCCAAATCTTCAGGAAAGAGAAACCTGGTTTCCTTCCTGTCCATATCTCATATGGAGTCTGTTCAACAGACTTCGACGGTACCTTATTCAAAATAAGTATAGCACTGTTTAATGCGTATCCCCAGAAGGATATTGGTAGCTCAGTGCGACTCATCATTGACCTTACCATGTCCAACAAGGTGCGGTTTCTCCGTTCGGACACACCGTTTAATTGCGGTGTTCCAGGAGGAGTCCACTGTGAAAGAATACCATATTCTTTCAAGTAATCTTGAAACTCATAACTTAAGTATTCGCCACCACGGTCTGACCGTAATGTCTTAATACTCTTCCCTGTTTGTTTCTCCACTTCGTGTCGAAACTCTTTGAATTTCTCAAAAGTTTCCGACTTGTGTCTCATAAGATACACATAACCGTAACGAGATGCATCATCTGTAAAGGTTACGAAGTAGTGAAATCCACCTCTAGCCTGGCCAGACATGGGCCCGCATACGTCAGTATGAACAAGAGCCAACAGTTCTGTGGCACGTTCACCTTTACCGCTAAAAGGTGATTTAGGCATTTTGCCTAAAAGACAAGATTCGCAGACGTCATATGAATTGGGATCAAATTCGTCCAAGTACCCACTCTTCGAAAGTGTGGATATGCGAGTCTTGTTGATGTGTCCCAGACGACAATGCCACATATAAGCTCATCATCTTTTAGATTATTTCTTTGAGCCTTTTGTTTGTCATTTTAGGAGATTCATTTATATTCAAAATATAAAGACCGTTATTTGCAACAGCTGTGCAAATTTCTGCATCATTTTTATATAAATAACACCCAGTGTTCCTGAATACAAAAGTGTAACCCTGCTGGGTTAACAAGGATACAGATATAATATTCCTAGTTAAACTAGGTACAAAATAACAGTTCAAAAGTTTAAGTTCATGCCCGAGGGCAGTTCTAAAACAAAAGTCCCTACGGCCAAAACAGCAACTGGTGTTCCGTTTCCAACCCGTAGATCCATCTCCCCGGATGCCAGCACCCTGCTATCCTGCAGATCCTGCACATCAGTACAAATATGAGCACCACAACCAGAATCAAAAATCCAATTTTTAAAACTAGAAGTATTCATATTTATCTCAATAACAAACATACCAGAAGCGATAGCCTTGCCATCCTTGATATCCTCTTCTGCCCCTTGCCCATTCGGCAGTCACGTTTCCAGTGACCCCTCTTGCCGCAGTTGAGGCAGATGTCGTGAGATTTGTCCCTTGGCTTCCTAGAAGCAGATGTCAACTTGCCTTTGCCCTTTTTCTTGAACTTCTTCTTCTTTGCACCTCCAATTGCCTTGGGCCACCTTTGGCGCATGAGAGGTCGATGCAAAATGCGCCTCGCGCTTGCTCCCCTTTAGGAGTTCCCTTTCGGACTCCTTCAATATAGATAACAGCTCTCCAAGAGTGTCATCTGTATCCATCAACTTGTAGTTGACTATGATTTGTTTCCAAGTATCAGGAAGTGACTGCAAGATCATATCTATAGTCAGCTCAGCCTCCAAGACTATTCCCATATTGGCCAACTCATCAATATCGGCGATCATTTGAGCCCCGTGGGCTTCAACTGATGCGCCATCTGTCATCCGGGAGCGGAAGAGTTTCCTTACTAGCTCGTACCTCTTCATCCGCTTATTAGTGCGGTGAAGATCACGCAATCTTGCCATCATGTTATAGGGATCCAAGTCCCTATTCTGGCGTCTGAAATGCTGGGTCATTGCAGCTAGCATAACTGACTGAGCTTGGTCACAATCATCACTATGAGTTTTCCATAACTCTAGCTCCAGTGGCTCAGTGGGTTTAGGCGGGAGAGGTCTCTGAATAGTATACAGTATCCTCTCAGCCCCAAGCACTATCTTGAGGTTCATTTCCCAGTCGGCAAAGTTTGTCCCTTTGAAGACATTATCGCCCATGATTATGTCGCGGATATTACCTTTGCCAATCATCTTGACAACTATAGTCCAACTATAAAGTCAACGATGTATGGGTACAGTCAAACTGTTACAAATAAAAAATAACAATATATTAGTCCAACTAATTAAAATATTGACGAAATGTTTGAAAGACGCGTAAGGCTAAGTATCTGAACGAAATTGCAAATTCAATAATAGCCTCCCACTATTTTCTTCAAGTTTCTAACCCTCTGTAGACAACTCGGGAAATCTAATTTCCTAGTGGGCTAGGATCCTGTAAATAACACACAACCTTGACTTTGGCCAACAAGTTGTATGATATTTAACTAGGTAGATCTCGAAGATCAATTGGATCCCATCCAATTCCTAGATCCGGTTAGGTGGACATCCAAGTTCGAAACATATATCTAATACATATGTCAATGTATCCAATACATTTTCCTAACCATTTCCTCTGAATCAACTAAGCCTTGGCTTTGGCACAACAAACCTAATGATTCCAGTTAAGCGGGACCCATTGACAAGGAAAATTTCGTAATCAATGTCGATGGACAAGAAGTGATCTTGACTTTGGCCAAACAAATCACAACTTGGACAGGACACCGATGTGTAACAAAATTCTCATGATTCAAACACATCCTCAATTGACAAAGGTCTTGACTTTGGCCAACAAACCAATGCCAATTTCGGATCTTGAGAAAGAATCATTCAACGGAAGGAAAATCGCTTAATATTGTTTGAGGGATTTTTCGCGTAATTGGCAACCAATTTATTTATCTTTGTTAGGTCTCATCATCATACACCCTTAAGCATGCTTCTAAAACATCATAAAGCGCGTAAAGTAAAGTAATAGTGATATGCGGATGGATATTTAAACAACTTGTTCCTAGAACAAATCACTCCCTTTCCTCTCCCCGCTAGCACTATTCTACAACTACCCAATTACATAATACAATAAGAGAAACCTCATTTACATTGAGGGGAATTAGGTGAGAAGAGAATACAAAGAGATAAAGAGATAAGGCTGGACACGCAGGTCCAATTTATAAATTCCAAATTTACAATAATTTCTAAAATTACCCTTTCCCTTCTAATATCCATCCGATATACACTATTCATTCATCACATACATATATATTCAAACAAGACATGCTTTTACAACCAATCTAATCCAATTAATTAGTCTTGTTAAAGTGATCATCCAATGTTCAAACAACGGTTTGATTTTGTGCGAGTCCAACTCGATTGAGAATAAGTACATAAAGTACGAATTCGCGAATTATATCGAACTACTAATTAAATCTAATTCAATTCGTATTCAATACTAATCCAATTATTTAATTCCAAATCAAATGTTTACACTTTTAATATGCTTTAAAGACTTAGATTCTAAATCTAATCCTATTGGGTCTCAAAGCCCAATTAACATCCAATGTTGAATTTAATTCAAGTCAAATGGGCTTAGAATTGATTTATTAAGGCTTGGGCTTTGGTCAATGTGGGTCAAACCCAATTGCCAAGCCCAAATAAGGAATCACCCTTAAGTGCCATAAAACCAATTTAAGCCCATAAGGCCCAATTAAATTATTAAAGCCCATTAATTAAATTTAATATTCCAAACATTAAAGTCCAATTAATTAAAGTGTAATATCAAGATTAATATATTAAACCAATATTTCAAAAATACCCATTTAATTTATAATCATCAGTATTGTCAAATTAAATGTCCAACATTAATTTTATCAAAATTCAACTCCATTTCATGTCCTTGTTCATTCGGCCAAGGTGAGTTTTTTTTGTGTCGATTTGTTTTTCAATCCGATTGAATTACTAATCTACGTCCCGTACACGTTCTAAGTCATCTAATGATCTTAAACACAAAAAATTTCAATCTACTCCAAGTAGTAACACATTCGGCCAAGGCATGGATTTGGGGAAAAATCATCCAATGCATTTTTCATGAAATTGATTCCATATATCATCATGTTATACACATGCAAGCATACTTATTAATCAAATTTCATAAGAACATGCTTATATCAATTTCATCATGCCATTCGGCCAAGGTGGGGAAAAATCATCCAATGCATTTTTCATAAAATTGATTCTATATAACATCATGTTATACACATGCAAGCATACTTATTAATCAAATTTCATAAGAACATGCTTCAATCAATTTAACACACCCATTCGGCCAAGGTCAAAATTTTGGGGAAAAATCATCCAATGCATTTTTCATAAAATTGATTTCATATAATGTCATTTAACATACATATAAGCATACTCATTCATCAAATTTCACAAGAACATGCTTCAATCAATTTTACCCAAATTTTAACCTAAAGTATTTCATGCTTAAACCTAGCTCAATGATACCATTGTTGGTTTCTATTATATAGGTCCCAAACAAAGATTAAGCATATGAAATACTAAAATGAATATATATAAAAGACTTGAAGCATGGCGGAATCATACTTACAAGTTATGTGATGAAGAAGATGAACAAAACCTTTGAATCTCCAAGCTCCAAGTTGGTTGGTTGGTTTCGGCCAAGAGGAGGAAGAAGACTCCAAGCTCCAAGCTCTTGTATTCCAAGCTCTTTGATGGTTTCCCTATCACCTCTTTTGATCCCTTGCTTGTGCTAGCAAAAATGGAGAATGGAAGATCAAATCTTCCTTTGCCCTTCAATGGTGAAGTTTCGGCAATTTGAGAGAGAAGAGAGAGTTTTGATTAATTAATTTTGTATTACAAAAATCAATTTATATTTATGTTATAATTTATTAAATTAATAATAAATCTATGACATAATCCATGCAATGGCTTAGAGTGTCAAACACTCAAACTCCATGCAAAGCCTTTGAGTGAAATGCACACTATCACCATGCAATGCCTTAGAGTGTTTTGTACACTATTAACATGCAATGCCATATCAATGACAAGTGTCATGTGGGCCCCACACGTTTCCCAATGAAAGTGGGCCCACGTCCACTCACGCGTTCGGGTTCGATATTTCCGAAATACCGAGCTAGCGTCGCGACGTTAATTAAATCGAATTTAAATAAATAATCGCTCCTAGCGAAATTATTATTTACGTCGCTTACGAATTAATTCTAAATTAACTCGTACGCCCGAATTAAAATCTAATTTTAATTTCGCGTCGAAATCGAATTTCGATTATTATATCGAATATAATAATTATATCGATTAATTCCAAATTAATCGTTCTCTCTCTCTAAATAAGGCACTTTATCCGAGATAAAGTTTCTCCGCAATTAATCCAAGATTAATTAAGTTCGAATCAAATATCATAGGTGAATCTTCAGGAAGCGACCCAAGAGATCTCCGGATATTTTGGCAGTAAATACGGTCGTCGGATAATCCGAACACGTACGTACCTCGTACTACGTCTTTACCGATTCACAAGACAAGGTTGGCTTCTAGCAAAGCGCCATGCCTACCCAATTCTCCAGAAATATTCTAATAGGAATATAAGATCTGTATCAGGCGTAGTATACCGTAGTATTGCGTAAATCGATCCAGTATCGGATGATCACATGCTAGGCCTGGGGCTGGAGATGTGTCTGCCCCGTACGAAACATATATCGGACATCAAGCAGCTAGTCTCTTTAAATCAGACAATCCTGACCTAGTCATATTGTCCCGACGGTTGCAACCTTTTATAGAGTACTAGTTCTGTGCCCTGCGTGATCATCGCCTCCATATGTCTGAAGCGATACTTCCATCTTGACATCACATCCAGCACACTACGATTCTCGATAAACCCAGAAAAGGTGTACACAGAACCGGTTAGGGTCCCCAACCACCAAAACCAAAGTTTACCGATTGTCGCAAGTACTAGCGATGTAAGTCTCAGGTTAAGACCATATACACCTACCCTGATGCGGCCTCCCATAGACACGCAGACATACTACCAATGGGATTCCGCGGGGTCTATCCAGAGCGAAGCTGTTTTCCGTACCATCGGTAAAACACAACCTCCTATTGCACTTGCATAAGTATCCAATACTTAAATATATGAGAACTATGCTGTTGTGCCCTCACAACGTGCACAAGCGCAATACTAGTCTATTCCGCATTATCGATGTCCGATCTCGATAATACTCCGACTAGGGATATTTAATGATTAAACTTTTATAGATTGATACTGTCTCATATCATCTCAATCCAGTATTAATCATATGGACTTTCGCCATTTATTAGTCAAAGTAAATAATATTACAAAACGGCAAAAGGCAATTTCATTATCACATAGTTTATTTTGTACAATAATACCATATCATTTACAAACAGTGACGCTATGGGACATAATGTCTAACAATATCTTAATGTAGTTCCATAAGTCTATTTCTAAGACTAATTTAGAGTTGTGGAAGGGGTCAAAAGCTAGATTATGAATTTTTCACATTATGATAGTGTCAAGCACGTGTACTGAAGAATTAAGACTACTAAGTGGAGCCACATTCTCAGACAGCCTATTGTAGGCTATCTAAGGAGATCGGGTGGGTTCTTTATAGTTCGGAAGATTAATAATGTGTTTGTGTCAACAAATGTTACGTTTCTTGAGGATGATTATATAAGAGGTTCAAACCACGAAGTAAAGTGTTAATCGATGAGGTACTTACTGTTCGCCAGTACCACTATCGTCAACAATAGTGACAAAAACATAGCAAACATCTTAGCGTCAGATACAAGTATGTCAAAATGATATGCCACTAGATATGGATATAATGGGAGGGTTGTAAGACACTTGATCACTATCTAGGAGTTGTAGATGCACAAGTTGTTGTATCCAGTAATGGTGTAGATGATCCATTGACCTATCCTATTGCAATGTATGATTTGATAAAGAATAATGGCTCAAAGCCATGAACCTCGAGATGAGTCTATGCACTCCAACTCAGTTTGGGACTTATAGACAAACCTAATGAGGTAAAACCCATAGGTTACAAGTGGATCTATAAGAGAAAGAGGGGAGCAGATGGGAAGGTACAGAACTTTAAAGCTAGGCTAGTGGCCAATGGTTATATCCATAAAGAGAGAGTTGACCATGAGAAGACTTTCTTGCAGTAGCCATGCTTAAATTCATATGTCATATTCTCTCTATTATCACATAGTATGACTATGAGATTTGGCAGATAGACTTCAAGACTGCATTCTTGAATGGAAATCTTGATGAGTGATCTAAACGGTACAACCAGAGAGGTTCATAGCCCAAAGTTAATAGCAAAAGGTTTGCAAGCTGCAAAGGTCCATTTATGGACTTAAGCAAACATCTCGATCTTGGAACATAAGATTTGATATCACGTTCAAGTCTTATAATTTCGAGTAGAAAGTCGATGAGCCTTGTGTATACAAGCGAGTTATTGACAGAAATGTGGTTTTTTTTCATTTTGTTTGTCGATGATATTTTACTCATTGGGAATGATTTAAAAATATTATCAGACTTGAAAATCTAACTAGCTAACAAATTCTAAATGGAAGATAGTCCAGTTATGTACTTGGGATCCAGATTCTTTGAGATCGCAAGAGACGACTGTTAGTTATGTCTCATATATCGATAAAATCCTCGTGTGATTTAGGATGAAAAATTCCAAAAAATGCAATTTTCCTTACCAATATGGAATTCATTTGTCAAAGGAACAGTCTCCTAAGACACCTCAAAGAGTTGAGGAAATGAGACATATCTCATATGCCTCAGCAGTTGGTAGTCTCATGTATGTTATGTTATGCATGAGACCAGACATTTGTTTTGCAGTAGGAGTAGTCAGTAGGTTTCAGTCTAACCCAGGAATAGATTATGGCTGTGAAACATATTCTCAAGTATCTTAAAAGAACAAGAAATCATATGTTTGTATATTCTAGTGAGGATATGCTCCTATGGGATATACAGACTCTGATTTTCAGACTCATGTCGATTGTTGGAAAGAAATCTTATATTGCTGACTCCACCATGGAGGCTGAGTATGTAGCAGCTTGCAAAGTAGCTAAGGAAGTAGTCTGGCTCTAGAATTTCTTGGGAGATCTGGAAGTTGCTCTAGATATGGATAGACCACTCACACTTCTTTGCGATAATAGTGGTGTAGTGGCGAATTCCAAAGAACCAATAAGCCATAAAAGGGGAATCGTATAGAGAGAAAATATCATTTCATCAGGGAGATAATGCAAAGAGGAGATGTTTCTATCACAAAGATTGCATCGACATAAAACCTGTCTGATCTATTTACAAAGACATTATCGGATAAAAATTTTTAAGGTCACATAGAAGGTATATGATTATGTGACATTTCATATTTTCTCTAGTGCAAGTGAGAGATTGTTGGGATATATGCCCTAGAGATTCATGTAATATAAAAAGAATTATTTGTTTTGAAATAAAAGGTGCATTATTCATTTGTCAAATATTTGATTTAAATCGCATATTGTAAATTATTTTGTTTACCCTTGATTACTCATGTGCCTTCAGACTTAGTGTATCAGTGTCATAAACAATAGGATTTAAGTTTGAAGTTAGTAATCTAAAATTATACATAGCGAGCAACAAATCAGGTATTTTATTTGTGGTTTATCTATAGCTTCGGTCCATTCTATAATTGTATGGCGACCTTGATCCGAGATCATCCATGTGGTGATATGAGAATAGAGGAACCTTATATGAAATGTACCTATAGGGTTGGACCCAGATAGAAATGAATTTCTTATAATATTTGTTAAAAAAATAAATTCATTTCAATATACTAGATGGTTATATATGGATTGATCTGAATCCTGAGGTACTGCGAACTCCTACATGACAGACTATGTCCTTTGATTTACAAAGGTGAGGTTGGTAACCAATCCTGATCAATAGCTACGTACTTTGGAGACATGGTTTGTGTGTGTAGCTGGGGACATTCTACATAGATGTGGAGTTCACTCCTTGTGAGAAGTAGATGCGTACCTTCCCTAAGCATTGATTCGGTATTTGAACGGTTAAAGTGCTCAAGTCTTTCTATTACGAATAGAAATATTAATATTCATAATAGTTATGAATAAATCGTTCAAAAGAGAATCAATAATACTTATGGCACAAAATAAATAGAGGGGTAGAACAGACATTATGACCTGACTCTGTTTATGAGGTACTCGTGAAGATGCAATCCGTATGTAATGACTATATCGATGGACACCGACGTAATTCGGCTTATAATATTTATCCACAACAACAAGAGTGCAACTTCGAGTTTTTAGTGGAATAACCTAAAGTTAATAATTCAGAATATTAATTTGCGAGTTTAATTAATATTTGAGATTATTGGAGCTCGGAACTATAGGTCCATTTGGTCCCCGTGCTAACTCGATATATTGTAGCAAATTTAATATAATTAGATAGTCCAATTATATACTTATATATATATATATTATTATTAATGGAATTAATAATATATTTTATCACACATGTAACTTTATATTTTATTTAATATAAGATTTTCATTAAATAAATGATTATGAGATAATCATTTAATTTAATGTAAGTATTAAATTATTTTATATGCCACTTTAGGAAATAAAGAATCTAAAAATATGATTTTAAAAATCAAGTTTTTCATGAATGGTAATTATATTTTTAATTTTGTAACATCTTTATGTCATTATGATGGCGTTTATCAAAAGATTATAGGTTACAAAAATTGACTAGGGTGGCCAAATTTTGAACTTGAAAATACATTAGGGTTAGTTTTATTTTGGCAAATTAAACCATAAGTATAAAGGATAAGTGTTTTATCTTTTTACCCTAATTCATTATTGTGAAACCCTAGTGTAGGACAGAGAAATCAGCGACGCTGTTCCAGGCTCGCGGCCCGATCGGGAGTACGGAGTAGCCCACAAGGGAACTAAACCAGAGAAATAAAATGGAGTCGCCACCCAGTGTGAACTGGGAAATGATTTAAGGCCGCACTCACCCCTCGCAAGGGAATACCTTAAACCATTGGGTTCGGAATGGTCCCTTACTTATGCCACTTGTAATGAACGGATTTATGCGATAATATAACTGAATATACACAACATACATACACCAGAATAACCTATATCTAAGTTTGCATATAACCTATATCTAAGTTTGCATGCATAAAAGTAAAACCTATATCTAACTTTGCATGCATAAAAGTAAATCGACATAACGGCAAACACCCAATCTCATGAACATATTAAATAAGTAAATACGGAATAATAAAAAAACAATAAATGGAAATTAAATGCGAAATAATTAAAGGCTAATAATGTGAAATAATAAAAGGCTAATAATGCGAAATAAATGCGGGACAATAAATATGTGGCCAAAGAACTCGTCCGTTTTCAATATAGGACTTGGCATACCCGGTTGGATGTATTCCACATCCAACCGACCATGCCGTTTCCAGGACAAAAAAAAAAATATAACAAAGGGTGCCCTCAGGTCTTACCTTTTAAGTCACTTCTCGGGAGTGCGTTACACAGCCCTCGGAAGGGTTAATGCTCCACAACTCTTTCGGTTCACTGGTTCAATGTTTTCCTTTGGTGCTTCACCATTTTGGGCTGTTATTTTCTCTGTTTTTGCTGCTATTTGGTTGCTATTTTTGCTGCTGTTTGGTTGTATTTTAGGAATATTTTCTGGGGTATTTTGGGGACTGGTTGAAAGGCTAATTTTTGGGCTGTTTTTGGGTGATTTCTTCCCAGTTCTGGGGGTTGTTTTGATGGTGTTTCACGATGGGATAAGGGCTGATGGATAGGTTGTTGTCTTGGCGTGAATGAGGGCAGTTAATGTCCTGTATGAGTGAGTGTGTGCTGTGAAGAGTGTGGACGTGTGTGTGTGTGAGTGGCGTGAGTGTGTGCTATGGAGAGTGATGGCGTGTGTGTGTGAGTGGTGTGAGGTGTGTGGGGCTGTTTGAGTGAGTTGCGTGAGGTGTGTGGGGCTGAGTGTGGTTGATGCATGAAGAGGGAGTGAGGGGCTGCTAATTTGGTGAGTTGCTTGGTCAGTCAGTTTGTGGCTTAAGGGTTGTTTCTTTTGTGCTCGGTCAGGGTTTGTTGTTTGGTCGTTTGTGTATGTTGGACGATGGAGGGGATGTGGCTTATGGTTTATTTGTGAGTTTGACAAGTGTGTGTTGAGAGATGTGAGGTGTTGTGTGTGTGAGTGGCCTGTGAGTTGGGTCGATTAAGGTGGCTTGGCAGTGCGTGAAGCGTATAAGGTTGAGAGAGGTGAGGTGCCGAGAGAGTGAGGGACGAGAGTTGTGAGAGAAGTGATCTACGGTGTTTTCACCGTGAATGAGCTCTCGGTCCAGGGGCCTTGAGGTTTGGTTTATGTCTCATTTTATAGGAGAGGGTTAGGGTTGTCTTTGTTCGGGAAGGAAATAAATATTGTGTAATTATGGGGAATATCTATTTAGTTTGTTATAAGGAAATGATGTCTTTAATTAAGGGAGTTGATTTGTTTAGTTTAGGAAAAAGATTTATTTAATTTAGGAATGGAGATTTGATTTGATTTGATTTAGTTTAGGCATGTGATTTAATTTAATTAGGAGGGTGATATGATTAGATTTTTTTAATTCGGGAAGGTGATTTGTTTATATTTCAACATGTGTTTAATGTGTGGATTTATTATTTTGGATGGGATAGGCATGTGGTTTGATGTGTGGCTTGCGGGGGTTTTGGGCCAAGGATAAGTTTTAAAATAGAGGTCCAATAAGAAAACCTGAAACTAAGCAAACGAATTAAATCCAACAAGGTATTGATTTCTGACTTTTCCCTTCTGACGTCCATTTCCCGCGACTTCCGCAACTTAAAGAGTAGTGCCTTCATACGAGACTCATCATCGGGACTTATATGTAAAATTGAAGTGGTTACAGTCGCCCCCACTTTGATGGGACTTGTGCAGTGTGTGACAATGACAATCCTATCAAAGTTATGCATGCATTTTTACTTACCTGGCTCGCCAGCTGCTGCTTGAATTGCCTGTTGCTTTGAACTGAGTTGATCTGGTGGTGAGGTGCTGCGACCCCCTGAATTTTGTTCCTGAACCACCGAGTGGGTCTTGTTCCCAAATTGACTTGAGGGTCCTGTTCCCGAATTGAGATGAGGGACTTGTTACCGAATTGAGATGAGGGTCTTGTTCCCTATTTGAGTTGTGGGTCTTGTTCCCAAACTGAGTTGCGGGTCTTGTTCCCGATTTGAGATGAGGGTCTTGTTCCCTATTTGAGTTGTGGGTCTTATTCCCAAATTATGTTGTGGGTCTTGTTCCCGATTGTGGGTCTTGTTCCCAAATTGTGTTGTGGGTCTTGTTCCCGATTGTGGGACTTGTTCCCAAATTGTGGTGTGGGTCTTGTTCCCGATTGTGGGTCTGTTAGAGTTATACGGTCCCAATGATCGAATAATAAGCAAGAAACATGTGCGAATACAATTAAAGGAAGTTGTAGAATACTTACAATGATCGTTTGAGGCAATGCAGTGAAGAATAAAATCATTTTCTTCCCTCCTAGTGTGCTCGGCAGTGAGCAGTTTTGATGTCCCAAAATTTCGGCCATGGATGATCCTTGAAGCTCCAAGCTTTGTGAAGAAATCCCATACTCATGAAGTTAGTTCCCTATCACCTTTGTATAAACCCTTTGGTGTGCAAGCACTTGGTAATTTTGCCACAAAATCACCATTAGCTTCTCCTTCATTCTCGGTCAAGACAGAAAACCGAAGAAGAAATTTTAGGTCCAAGACCGTGAGAGAGAGAGAGCATTTTTGGCTCCAAACCGTGAACAAAAATGAGGAAAGAGAGAGATGAGCTGGTTGGTAGCAAAAAGTGTATTAGTAATTTGTTTTTCAAAAAACAAATAAACAAATACAATTTTTTCTTTTTCCAAAAAGTCAAGCCATTAAGGCTCCAACCACTCACATCACTATTTACATCAATCAATCAATCAAGTGACCAATAGTCACATCACTCAAATTGACTAATGATTTGATGCTTTATGCTACTAGTGATTTAACGCTTGATGTGACTTGTGTGCCGCACTCGAATTCGAAATGCGAATGCGCTCGCAAACATTCCCGGGTTCGGGTACACTAATTCCAAATTAATGAATTTTCCGTTGCGACGTAATTAAATATAATTTAATTAAATAATCATGCCTAGCATAATTACTATTCACATCGCTTACGAATTAATTCTAAATTCACTCGTTCGCCCGAATTAAAATCTTATTTCAATTCCGCGTCGAAATCCAATTTCGTATAATATATCGAATATGTATTATTTAATCGATTAATTCCAAATTAATCGTTCTCTCTCTTTATATGATATTTTATCCCAGATAAAATATCTCCGTAATTAATCCCAGATTAATTTTCTCTATTGTTTAATTAATCACAGATTAATAAAGTGCGAGTCATACATCATCGGTGAATCTTCAGGAAGTGACCCATGAGATCCCCGTATATGTTGGCAGTAAATTCGGTCGTTGGACTATCCGAACAAGTGAGTACCTAGTACTACGTTTGAACCGATTTACAAGACAAGGTTGGCTTCTAGCAAAGCGCCATGCCTACCCAATTCTCCAGAAATATCCTTACAGGAATATAGTGTTCTATATCAGGCGTAGTATACTTAGTATTGCGTATTTCGATCCAGTATCGGATGATCACATGCAAGGCCTGGGGCTGGTACAATGTCTGCCCCGTATGAAGTATATATCGGATCACTAGCAACTAGTCTCTTTATTATCGGATAATCATGACCAAGTCATATTATCCCGATGGTTACAACCCTTAGAGAACCAGTTCTGTATCCCTGCGCGATCATCATCTCCATATGACTGGAGTGATACTTCCGTCTTGACATCACACCCAACACACTATGATTCTTAATATACCCAGCAGAGGCGTACACAGAACCTGTTAAAGCCCTGGACGACCTAAAACCAAAGTATATTGATTGTCGCAAGTATTAGCGGTGCAAGTCTCAGGTTAAGACCAAATACACCTACCCTGATTTCAGACTTCCATAGACACATAGTCATACTACCAATGGAATTCCGAGGGGGTCTATCCAGAGCGAAGCTATTTCCCGTACCATCGGTAAAGACAACCTCATATTACACTTGCATGAGTATCCTATACCCAAATATATGAGAACTATGTCGTTATGCCCTCACAACGAGCACAAGTATAATACTAGTCTTTTATGCATTATCGATGTCCAATCTCGATAATACTCTGACTAGGGATATTTAATGATTAAACCTTCTTGGATTGATACTGTCTCATATCATCTCAATCCAGGTACTAATCATAAGGACCTCATATCATTTATACATCTTGGTGATCTAATCACAAATAATAAGAGAGTAATTTCCTTTGTCATATAGTTAATTTGTACAACAACACCATGATCTGTACAAATAGTGACGCTATGGGTCATAACTGTCCAACAATCTCCCACTTGGCCAATAGCTAGTCACTCGAGTGTCTTACACTCGAACTATGTACGGTTCGCTCAAATTACTGAGAAAAGACTTTCGTCAGCGGATTTGCATGATTATCATCTGATGCGATTTATTCGATCATCACATTGCCATGATGTATGATCTGAACGAATCAGATGAATATCGAAGTATATATCTGTATCGTTGATGAGACCATTAATTCTTTAGCCTGTGCTGTAGCCTAGCCTGTGCTGTTGCCTCAGCTGCAGCAATAATCCACTTTAGTTGTTTATTCGGTAACAGTATCTTGCTTGGAAGATTTCCAGCTCATTGTTTTGCTGTTCAAACTTTATAGTACATTTGTTACAACTTATAGTCGTTTTATCGGTTTAGGAAACTTCCTACAGTGAACCCAGTCACTTCAAGTTCTCCTTCTCCATAGTCTAAGACAACATCCCTAGTTCTCTAAGATACTAACGGATGTTCTTAACGTCAATCCAATGACTATCACTTGGATTGGCCTGTTTGTGAATCCATATACTCAAAGCGTATGAAACACCAGGTCGTGTACATTTTTCAATGTACTAGTTCTCGGAGAGTGTTAACAACCTTTTGATCTATTTCAGTAGATCTTTATTCCTAGAATAAAGGTTGTTTCTCCCAAGAATTCTACGGAGAATTTTATGAAAGCCAAGCTTTCACCGATTGTTATATGGGAATATCATTTCCAAGAAATAACATGTCATTATTACTTAGGACATTCATTGTCAGTGTTCTCCCACTAACCTCGTTATATACACAAGAATCATTTCATTTTGAATTAAATCATATACCATTATGATTACATCAAAACGATAGTTCCAAGAACTCAATGCTTGCTTCAATCCAACCATGGATCGAATAACCTGCAAACCTTGTTTGCTTGTTTTGGTACGACAAAACCATCAGGATGTTGTAAACATCCTCCAAAAGGTTTCCGTTAAGGAAAGCAGTTTTGGCATTCAGCTGCCACATTTCATAAATGAAACATGCAGCAATAGCAAGCATTATCCAAATGGATTTACCATGGCAACAGGTAAAAGAATTCGCCACTCGACCATGGAGGCTGAGTATGTAGCAGCTTGCAAAGTAGCTAAGGAAGTAGTCTGGCTCTAGAATTTCTTGGGAGAACTAAAAGTTGCTCTAGATATGGATAGACCACTCACACTTCATTGCGATAATAGTGGTGTAGTGGCGAATTCCAAAGAACCAATAAGCCATAAAAGGGGAAGCACAATGTTGATAACGATACCTTTTCGCTACAAGCTTAGCTTAGTACGTTGGTATGTTGCCTTCCATGTATGTCTTCCTTGAAGACTTATATAGTACCAATAGGCACAATGCCTTGCGGTACATCAACTAGTATCCAAACTTAGTTGATATACATGGAATCCATTTTCGAATATTATGGCACTTTGCCATAATAGGGAGTCGATACCTTGTATCACTTCCTCATACGTAGTCAGTTGGTATTTCTCAATAAGGTTAACATCTTTATGAGGTGAGATCAGAAACCCATACCCCAGGTTATTTTCTGACTCTCTCCGACTTACGTGGTTCTTGTGTAATCAAAGATTATTGGTATAGTTTCATCCTTGATGAACTATTTGTGTTCCATTAAGGAATAGGTGCCCGGAACAGTATTACTTCGATTTTCATCGAGTTTTCCTTTCCTCCCACTTACCACTGCATATCGGTATTCCTCTTAGGAAAACCGCATGGCGAGCAACAATAACATTATTCTCATGTGAGTTGAATAAGTACTATACTTTGGTATACCTAGGATAACCTACAATTGGCACTTATCCGATTTGGTTTTTAGTTTGGTATCATCCAAACATATGCCAAGCATCCCAAATCTTTAGGAATGAGAAAACCCGGTTTCTTTCCTGTTCATATCTAATGTGAAGTCTGTCAAACAGATTTTATGGAACCTTATTCAAAATAATTTATGCACTGTTTATGCTTATCCGTTGAAGGAAATGGTAACTCAGAGCGACTCATGATTAACCTTATCATGTCCAACAAAATTTGGTTACTCAGTTCGGACACACCGTCAAATTGACGTGTTTCGGGAGGAGTCTTATTTGAAAGAATACTATACTATTTCAAGTATTTGAGAAACTTATTGCTTAAGTATTTTCATCATGGTCTAACCGTGACGATTTAATACTTTAGCCGATCTGTTTGTCTATTTCGTGTCGAAAACTTTAAAAGTTTCCGATTTTTATTTCAAAAGAAACACATAACCATAACGCGATGCCACATCCGTAAAGGTCACAGAATATTCATATCCACCTCTAGCCTAGCTATATATGGGCCCACTTGCTTCACTATGAATTAGGGCTAACATATCGATGGCATTTACACTTTTACCAAGTAAATAGTGTTTTAGGCACTTTGCCCATTTAAACTAGATTCGTAGACATTATTTGAATAGACTCAAATTTGTCCTAGTATCCACTCTTCGAAAGTGTGGATATATGAGTCTTGTTAAATTGTGTCCCAGACAACAATGCCACTTTTAATTTTCTCCTGATTAAATCAGTTTGAGCTATTTGTTTGTCATGTTATATGTTTGAGATTTATTTATATTCAAAATATAAATTATGTTATTCACATCTAATGTGTTTATCTCAATATCATCTTTATATAATGAAACACTTTAGTGTTCTAGAATATAAAGGTATACCCGCAACGAGTTAAACCCTGATATAGAGATAATGTATCTAGTCAAACTAGTTACATTATAACAGTTTCCTAATTTAAGTACACACCATAAGGGTAGTTCCTAAACTTAGGTATCTACGGTTAAAACAGCGACTTTCGTCCCGTTTCCAATTCGCAGATTAATCTCAATTGTAGTCAGTAGCCTGCTCATAGCAGATTCTGCACACCAGTACATATTTATGTACCACACTAAGTATTTAAATCCAATTTTAATACTAGTAGTGAACATAATTATGACAAACATATTTGAAGTCAGAGCCTTGCCCCATCTTCAATTCTTTCATGTCTGCATTGTTCAAACGGCAGTCACGCTTCCGCGATCCCGTTTGCCACAATTTAGGTAGTCATTTTGGGATATGTCCTTTATCTTTCCAGATGATTATAATGATTTTGCCTTTGCCATTTTCCACATTCCATAAGCCTTTGGCCAAGCCTTGGCCTTTTAGAATGTCGAAGTAAGGTGCGCCTTGCGCTTCTTGCCTTATTGTAAACTTTTGGCTTTGACTCCTTGAGTATAGCCATTGACTCTCCAAGAGTTTACTATTGCAATATGTACTTCTAAATTCTAAGAATAGATCTATGAAGATCCTTCAATTTCAATATCATACTTTAAGGATCTAATCCTTAGTTCTGATTAAGAAATTAAGGAATCTATTTGGCAAGCATAATGGATTAAGCACTAAAGTTATCATCACATGAATATTCCAAATATCATGTTGTACTATTTGCTTAACTCCGGGCTTAAGCATAATATGTTATTTTATCAAATAAAGTAACTTATTAGTTTCCAGGACCATCCTGAAATATTCCCAATTTGAAAATTAAACCATTTAAATACATTTTCCAAAGGATTATGTATTAAATGCTAATATTTCAATTATATCTTGATTCTAATAGTCCAACTATTTAATCAACGATTTTCGGTACTATTTATTTTAATGATTATTATAGTCCAACTATTTAATCAACTATAATTTAATAGGTTAAAATCAATTATACTGATTACTATAATCCAATTATAAAATCAACTATAATTAATCAAATAAATTCAAGTATATTGATTACTATAATCTAATTATATAATCAACCAAAAATGAATAGTTTGAATACAGTCCAACTGTTAATTAAAACAACAATTAAATATTAGTCCAACTAAGAATTAATTAATTTGACGAGTAATATGATATGAGCGCGTATGGCAAGTTACTAAACGAATATTGCAAATTTAATACTTGCCTCCCACTATTTTTCGGCGAGCCTCTAACCCTCTGTGGAGTACTCGGGAAACCTTGTTTCCTAGTGGGCTAGGATCCCGTTAAATGTCACACAATCTTGACTTTGGCCAACAAATTGTATGATAATTAACTAGGTAGATCTCTAAGATCAATTGGATCCCATCCAATTCCTAGATCCAGTAGGGGGACATCCAAGTCCGAAACATATATCTTATATATGCCAATATATCCAATATATTGCCTAACCTTTTTCCTCTAAATCAACTAAGCCTTGGCTTTGGCACAACAAACTTAGTGATCCCAATAAAGCGGAACCCATTGACCATGGAAAGCTTCGTAATCAATGTCGATGGACAAGAAGTGGTCTTGACTTTGGCCAACAAACAACAACTTGGACAAGACACCGATATGGAACAAAGCTCTTGTGATTCAAACACATCCTCGACGGAAAAAGGCCTTGACTTTGGCCAACAAACCAATGCCAATCTTGGATCTTGAGTAAGAATCACTCAATGGAAGGAAAAACGCTTAATATTTTGTGAGGGTTTTTCGCGTGCAAATTGGCAACCAATTTATTATCATTGTTAAGGTCTCATCATCATACACCCTTAAACATGCATTCTAAACACATAATAAGGCGCGTAAATAAATATAATAATGATATGCGGATGGATACTTTACACATTGATCCTAGATCAAATCTCTCTCCATTTCCTCTCCCGCTAGCACAAATATTTCTTCTACCCATTACATTATACTTCTAAAGAAACCTAATTTACATTAAGGGGAATAGGTGAGAAGAGAAACTACAAAGAGTATGGAGGTAATAGGTTGGACACGCCGGTCCAATTAATAAATTCTAAATTATTAGAACAATTTCTAAAATTGCCCCATCCTTCTGATATCCATCCGATATACATTATTCATGCATCACAACCATGTATTCACACAAGCATGTTATCAATCAATCTAATCAAATTAATTAATCTGATAATTAGTGACCATCCAAAGTTCAAACAACGATTTGATTTTGCTCGAGTCAAACTCGTTTTGCGAATAAGTACTCAAAGTACGAATTCTTGAATTAAATTAAACTACAAAATTAAATCCAATTCAATTTGTATTTAATACTAATTCGCTATTTAATTCCAAATTAAATACTACAATTTTTTAATGAACTTTTACGACTTAAATTCCAAATTTAATCGTTACGGGTCTCAAAGCCCGATTAACATCCAATGTTTATTTAATTAAAGTCCAATGGGCTTTTAATTAATTTCTTAAGGCGTGGACTTTTGGTCAACTCGGGTCAAACCCAATAACCAAAGCCCAATTAGCCCATTTACAATATTTCAAGCCCAAATCCAATTTAAATCCCAATTAATTAAACACAAAAATTTCATATTTCATATTTAATTAAACTAAAGTGCATTACACAATTAATTACTCAAATCAATATTTCCAAAACACAAATTTGTACAATTAATCATGCTTATTTACATCAATTAGTGTCCAACACATTTTGATCAAAAAATCAAACCCAATTTACATGCTCAAGTCTCGGCAATGGAGGGGATTTTTATGTCCAATTCAAATTCAATAAAATTAAATCCAATTCAACATTAAATCCACATTCCCAATTGATTACAACTCATCCAATGAATCAAAAAATCAAAAATAAAAGACATTTAGGGTTCTACAATCTCTCGGGCAAGCTAAGTGATTTGGGGAAAATTGTTCCAAACAACATTTCAAGAAATTGATCCAATCAATCTTCAATTCAACATCATTTAAGCATACTCAATCATCCAATTTCATTAAATCATTCTCAAATACATTTTACCCAATTTTAACCCTAAATCAAAGTTTCAGGCTTTTAACAACGCTGTGATACCATTGTTGGAGTTCTACGGTCCCAAGGATGGAATAATAAGTAAGAAACATGTGCGAATACAATCAAAGGAAGTTGCTGAATACTCACAATGATCGGTTGAGGCGATGCAATGAAGAACAAAATCATTTTCTGCCCTCCTAGTGTGCTCGGCAGTGAGCAGTTTTGATGTCCCAAAATTTTGGCCATGGATGATCCTTGAAGCTTCAAGCTTTCTGAAGAAATCCTATGCTCATGAAGTTAGTTCCCTATCACCTTTGTATGTACCCTTTGGTGTGCTAGCACTTGGTAATTTTGCCACAAAATCACCATAAGCTTCTCCTTCATTCTCGGTCTAGACAGAAAACAAAAGAAGAAATTTCAGGTCCAAGACCGTGAGAGAAAGGGAGAATTTTTGGCTCCAAACCGTGAACAAAAATGAGGAAAGAGAGAGATGAGTTGGTTGGTAGCAAAAAATGTATTAGTAATTTGTTTTTCAAAAAACAATTAAACAAATACAATTTTTTCTTTTTCCAAAAAAAGTCAAGCCATTAAGGCTCCAACCACTCACATCACTATTTACATCAATCAATCAATCAAGTGACAAGTAGTCACATCACTCAAAGTGACTAATGATTTGACGATTGATGCGACTAGTGATTTGACGCTTGATGTGACTTGCGTGCCGCACTCGAATTCGAAATGCGAATGCGCTCGCAAACATTCCCGGGCTCGGGTCCGCTAATTCCAAATTAACAAATTTTCCATTGCGACGTAATTAAATCTAATTTAATTAAATAATCATGCCTAGCATAATTACTATTCACGTCGCTTACAAATTAATTCTAAATTAACTCGTTCGCCCGAATTAAAATCTAATTTCAATTCCGCGTCGAAATCCAATTTCGTATAATATATCGAATATATATTATTTTATTGATTAATTCCAAATTAATCATTCTCTCTCTTTATATGATATTTTATCCCAGATAAAATATCTCCGCAATTAATACCAAATTAATTTTCTCTCTCGTTTAATAAATCCCAGATTAATAAAGTGCGAGTCATACATCATCAGTTAATCTTCGGGAAGTGACCCATGAGATCCTCAAATATGTTGGCAGTAAATTCGGTCGTTGGACTATCCGAACATGTGAGTACCTAGTACTACGTTTGTACCGATTTACAAGAAAAGGTTGGCTTCTAGCAAAGCGCCATGCCTACCCAATTCTCCAGAAATATCGTTACAGAAATATAATGATCTATATCAGGCGTAGTATACGTAGTATTGCGTATTTCGATCCCGTATCGGATGATCACATGCAAGGCCTGGGGCTGGTACAGTGTCTGCCCCGTACGAAGCATATATCGGATCACTAGCAACTAGTCTCTTTATTATCGGATAATCATGACCAAGTCATATTATCCCGATGGTTGCAACCCTTAGAGAACAAGTTCTGCATCCTGCTCGATCACCATCTCCATATGACTAGAGTGATACTTCCGTCTTGACATCACACCCAAAACAGTACGATTCTCAATATACCCAGCAGAGGGGTACGTAAAACCTGTTAAAGCCCTGGACGACCTAAAACCAAAGTATATTGATTGTCGCAAGTATTAGCGGTGCAAGTCTCAGGTTTAGACCAAATACACCTACCCTTATTTCGAACTTCCACAGACACATAGTCATACTACCAATGGAATTCCGAGGGGGTCTATCCAGAGCGAATCTGTTTTTCGTACCATCGGTAACACAACCTCCTATTACACTTGCTTGAGTATCATATACCCAAATATATGTGAACTATGTCGTTATGCCCTCATAACACGCACAAATGTAATACTAGTCTTTTACGCATTATCGATGTCCAATCTCGATAATACTCTGACTAGGCATATTTAATGATTAAACCTTCGTGGATTGATACTGTCTCATATCATCTCAATCCAGGTATTAATCATAAGGACCTCCTATCATTTATACATCTTGGTGATCTAATCACAAATGATAAGAGATCAATTTCCTTTGTCACATAGTTAATTTGTACAACAACACCATGATCTGTACAAATAGTGACGCTATGGGTCATAACTGTCCAACAGGGTCTTGTTCCCAAATTGAGCTGCGGGTCTTGTTCCCGATTGTGGATCTTGTTCCCAAATTGTGTTGCGGGTTTTGTTCCCGATTGTGGTCTTGTTCCCAAATTGAGCTGCGAGTCTTGTTCCTGATTGTGGGTCTTGTTCCCAAATTGTGTTGCGGGTCTTATTCCCGATTGTGGGTCTTGTTCCCAAATTGAGCTGCGGGTCTTGTTCCCGATTATGGGTCTTGTTCCCAAATTGTGTTGCGGGTCTTGTTCCCGATTGTGGGTCTTGTTCCCATATTAAGCTGCGGGTCTTGTTCCCGATTGTGGGTCTTGTTCCCAAAGTGTCATGCGGGTCTTGTTCCCGATTGTGGGTCTTATTCACAAATTGACCTGCGGGTCTTGTTCCCGATTGTGGGTCTTGTTCCCAAATTGTGTTGCGGGTCTTGTTCCCGATTGTGGGTCTTGTTCCCAAATTGAATTGCGGGTCTTGTTCTCGATTGTGTGTCTTGTTCCCAAATTGTGTTGTGGGTCTTGTTCCCAAATTGTGTTGTGGGTCTTGTTCCCAAATTCAGCTGCAGGTCTTGTTCCTGATTGTGGGTCTTGTTCCCAAATTGTGTTACGGGTCTTGTTCCCGATTGTGGGTCTTGTTCCCAAATTGTGTTACGGGTCTTGTTCCCGATTGTGGGTCTTGTTCCCGAATTGAGCTGTGGGTCTTGTTCCCGATTGTGGGTCTTGTTCCCAAATTACGTTGCGGGTCTTGTTCCCAAATTGAATTGCGGGTCTTGTTCCCGAACTGAATTAAATGTGGGCTTTATTCCTGAACTATGTGGAGAATTGGCTTTATTCCCGAGCTCTGTTAAGTGTGGGCTTTATTCCCGAACTGATTGTGGGCTTTATTCCCGATCTGTGCTAAGAGTGGGCTTTATTCCCAAACTAAACTAATGGTGGACTTTATTCCCGAACTGTGCTGAATGTGGGCTTTAATCCTGGGTTTTGTTCCTGAACTATGTAGAGAATGGGCTTTGTTCCTTGGGCTTTATTTCCGAACTCAATTGGCTGTGGACTTTGTTCCCGAGCTGCACTGAAAGTGGGGTTTGTTCTCTGGGCTTTATTCCCGAGCTGTGTTGACTGTTGGCTTTGTTCCTGAGATGTACTGAATGTGGGCTTTTTTCCCTGGGCTTTATTCCCGAGCTGTGTAGAGAGTGGGCTTTGTTACCGAATTGAACTGACTGTGGGCTTTGTTCCCAAACTGTGTAGAGAGTGGGCTTCATTCCTGAACTGTGTAGAGAGTGGGCTTTGTTCCCGAACTTTGTTGATTGTGGGCTTTATTCCCTATGCTTTGTTCCCGAGCTGCTGATAATGTGGGCTTCGACCCTGGGATTCATTCCCGAAAACTGCCGATAGTGTGAGCCTTGACCCTGGGATTCATTCCCAAAAATTGCTGGTAATGACGGCCTCGACCATGGGATTCATTCCCCAAAACTGCTGATAATGTGGGCCTCGACCCTGGGAATCATTCCCGATGTTGCTGATAATGTGGACCTCGACCCTGAGATTCATTCCCGAAACTCCTGATACTGTGGTCCTCGACCCTGGGATTCATTCCCGATGCTGTTGATAATGTAGGCCTCGGCCCTGAGATTCATTCCTGAAAACTGTTGATAATGTGGGCCTCGACCCTGGGATTTATTCCTGAAAACTGCTGATAGTGTGGGCCTCGACCCTGGGATTCATTCCCGAAACTATTGATAGTGTGGGCCTCAACCCTGGGATTCATTCCCGATGCTGCTGATAATGTGGACCTCGACCCTGGGATTCATTCCCGAAACTACTGATACTGTGGGCCTCGACCCTGGGATTCATTCCCGATGCTGTTGATAATGTATGCCTCGACCCTGATATTCATTCACGAAACTGCTGATACTGTGGGCTTCGACCTTGGGATTCATTCCCCAAACTGCTTGTTTTTGCCGCTTTTTCATTTTCTTCAAAACCTGCGAAAAAAAACAAAAAAAAAATGCATGTATGTGACGTGTATGCATGTATGTGACGTGTATGCATGTATGCATGGATGTATTTCCTATTCGATGGGTTAGGCCTTCCGTGTGCTCCTTTGTGCCATTTGCCTACAAATGTCTCTGGTCGCCCGCTAGGTCTGTTTATAATTTCCTTCTGCCGGTTCTTTTCTGGTAATTGCTCAGTTTTCTTTGATCCCATAGCTCAAGATCTCATTATGTCCCTTATTTGTGGGGTGGCAGACTGGTCGGAGATTAATCTAGGTCCCAAGATCATACAAGACATGAAAACAATGCGTGAATACATCAACGGAGGTAGCGGAATACTCACATCGATAGGTTGAGTCGATTTGAAGACGAATGAAGCCCAAAAACCTCACTGCCAAGGGCGCCAACTGCAGCAGTCCACTGCCTTCGATTTTCAGATTTGAGCTGAGAAAACAGAGCTCCAAGCCTCGTCCGACGGATCCCAGCTCATGGGCGAACCTCCCTACCACCTTCGCAAGACTCGTAAGTGTGCTAGCACTTGATTTCTCACCATGAAAAACCACTCTTGCTTCCCTTTAGTGTCAAGCCATTTCTGGTTCAAAACCAGTGAACTTCTAAGCTTTTGGGCGTGAGAAGAAGAGAGCAAAATGAGAGAGAAAGAAATGTGTTAAGTTATCACAAAAGTTGTAAATCATTTTGTTTATATATTTTCCAAAAAATATTAAATGATTTACCAATTAATTTAACTTTCAAAAAGTCAAAGAAATTGAATGTAATAAGCTTGAGTGTTCCACACTCCAATATCAATGTCCATCAAGTCATATCAACTTTAATAAAGTGACATGTCTTTCAATCAATCAATCACATCAATCAATCACATCACTCAAAGTGACATTTGTTTTGACGCTTGATGTGACGAATAATTTGATGCTTGATGCGACTTGCGATGCCGCACTCGAATTCGAAATACGAATGCGCTCGCAATCACACTCGGGCTCGGGTTCGTTAATTCCAAATTAACGATTTTTCCGTCGCGTCGTAATTAGATGATTACGCCTAGCGAATTCACTATTCACGTCGCTAACGAATTAATTCTAAATTAATTCGTTCGCCCGAATTAAAATCTAATTTTAATTCCGCGTCGAAATCTAATTTCATTTAATATATCGAATATATTAATTCATCGATTAATTCCGAATTAATCATTATCTCTCTCTAGACGATATTTTATCCTAGATAAAATATCTCCGTTATTTATCCTAGATTAATTTTCTCTCTCTTCTATATAATCCCAGATTATTCAAGAGTGCGAGTTGTGCGTCATCGGTGGATTATCGGGAAGCGACCCATGAGATCCCCGGATAAGTTGGCAGTAAATACGGTCGTCGGAGTATCCGAATCACGTACGTACCAAGTACCACATTTTACCGATTTACGAGACAAGGTCGACTCCTAGCAAAGCACCAAGTCTTCCCAATTCTCCGGACATATCCATTAAGAATATTAAGATCTATATCAAGCGTAGTATACGATTGTATTATGTGTATCGGCCCAGTAGCGGATAGTCACGTGCTAGGCCTGGGGCTGGATAAGTGTCTGCCCTGTACGAAGCACATGTCGGATGTCTGGTAACTAGTCTCTATAATCGGATACACATGACCTTGTCATAATAACCCGATGGCCGCGCAGCACTTAAGAGCACTAATACCGTATCCAGCGTGACATCATCTCCAATATGACTGAAGTGATACTTCCGTCTTGACATCACATCCAATACACTACGACTCTCTGATAAACCCAGAAGTGGTGTACGCAGAACCGGTTAAAGCCTGTACCACCAAGACCAAAGTCTATCGATTATCGTAAGTATTAGCGATGTAAGTCTCAGGTTAAGACCATACACACCTACCTTGATTTCGGCCTCCCATAGACACATAGTCATAATACCAATGGGATTCCGAAGGGTCTATCCAGAGCGAAGCTGTTCCCGTACCATCGGTGAAACACGACCTCCTATCGCACTTGCATAAGTCTCCAACACTTATATATATGAGAACTATGCCGTTGTGCCCTCACAATGCGCACAAGTGCAATACTAGCCTATTCTGCATTATCGATGTCCAGTCACGATAATACTCCGGCTAGGGATATTTAATGATTAATCCTTCGGGGACTGATACTGTCTCATATCATTCTCAGTCCAGGAACTAATCACAGGTGATGAGTGGTATTTATATCACTTATTCCCACTCATTTGACCTAATATTTTGTATAGTTTCTTGAGTTTTGTGAACGTTTTGATATGTTTTGTGTTATTTTGTAGATAAAATAAAGTTTGGAAAGCATTGGAGGCAATTTGGGGCAAAAACGGACAAAAATGCGTCAATAGGGATATTTTGGTCTTTTTCGCGTCGCGACGCCCAGACTTCAGCGTCGCGACGTCTAAAATACGCCGAACAGTGCTAACATACGCCGGGTCCACAAATCAGAATCTGAGAAAAGTTTGACTTTGCTAAAATGCGCCGTGCCACGTGTCACCATCACAGTTTACCTGCTAACGTGCGCCGTGCCACGTGTCAGCATCATATGATGCCGACACTCAGAGTTGAGACCTGTCGCCTCGTCATCAGCCATGTCATCGGTTAAAAAGTCAACTTCGCCATGTGTCACGCCACATCATCCGCCACGTCACAAGGTCAACCAAGTCAACTTGCCACGTCATCATCAGCCAATCACAGCGTGACACGTGGCGACACGTGTCGCAATTCTATGGTGCCGACAGTCTCTTTCCCACGTGTCGCCACGTCGTCGCCATGTCACCGCCACGTCATCGCCACGTCAGCATCAATAATTGAGTATCCTATCCTTATCTGACACGTGGCGGATAAGAATCTCAGCGACCAATCAGAAGCCGCCACGTGTCACAATAATTGAAGCCCAACCACTCTGCCACGTGTCACCTTATCATCTTATCCAGAATCTTCAAACCAGCGAACCAGAGCGTGCCACGTCGATAAATCCGGCGTCGCGACGCTGAGGACCTGGCGTCGCGACGCTGGAACCAAATTTTTCTATAAATTCAGCGCGAAATTTCATAATTCAGTGCACCTTCCTCTCTCTTCAATTCCTTCTAAAGAGAGAGCTTCTCTCTCTAGATTCTTTAGTTTTTAGGTTTTTTTATTTTTAGTTTTTAGTTTTGTAAATAATTTTAATTACTTTTTGTAATAATAGTAATTTAATTTTTACTTTTTAATTTTTACTTTTTACACTTTTTACTATTTACCATGAGGGGGTAACTTCTCCAGCTAGGGTGAAAGGTAATTCTTTTACTGTTACTATTTAGATTAATCTCCCTTAAAAATAATATATTTACTATTTAAAATATTGACTTAAAAAGGATACCGCCAGATTGGTCGGTTGGTAATTCATTTTAATCTGGTTTAAACCTGACTAATAAAGGATACCGCCAGATTGGTCGGTTGGCAATTTAATTTTGGTTCCGCCTTTATGGCTGGTTGGACTTAATTTGACTTAATCAGGATACCGCCTATATGGTCGGTTGGTATTATTATCACAAGTTTATATATTATTTTATGGGAGATATCTAAATTAGTAGTAGTAAAAGTAATCCTTTTACTTTAGCATTTTATTTTATTTTATTTTTCAGTTTTACTTTATGTCTTTTACTTTTCAGTAATTTTACTTTATGTCTTTTACTTTTAAGTTGTTACTAGCCCTAGTTATGTGTTAGTTATCTGGGGTTGTGATGAATTCTAATATCACCGGTTTATAAGGGGTTATTTTATAGTTTGGGTAATTTAAAGGTTTACTTATTAAGTCTTAAGCTTAATGCTTCTTGTTGTCTGATCACCAATAAGATTGATGTGGTAAATCTAAAATGAACTAGACATAGGGATTTTATGTTTCAGCCTTAGACTTAATAGCCCACGATCTTCCTTGAGGATAGATAACCCTTTAATAGATTTCCTTACAGGATAGGAATATACCTGTCAGGCGGGGGTAGCCATAATTGGAACTTAAACTTAATGAATCCAGATAATTTGGTTGACATAGACATATGGTTCAATTGGGTTAAACTGGGTATTTGCGTCTGACCATCGACAGAGGCTTTTGCATAATTTAGTGTTCCAGGTTAGTAAACTAATTTATTACACAAACATAAAATAACCACTTCATCTTTTAAATGATATTAGAAGGATTCACAACCCTAGATCTTTGTGTCTTTTGTTATTTTCCTTAGTATTTTCTTTTGTCTTTTTATTTATTTTGTAAAACCACATTCAACCAATCAAACAATCATTCTCCTCACCCTCAATTAGATATCTGTAAATAAATAGATTCAATAATTAATAACAACAGTAGGAATTAAGTCCTCGTGGGATCGATATTTTTATACTACTTGAACGATACGTGCGCTTGCGTTATAGAGGCAGCACAGGAATTGGGTCGAGTCTTAGCTGCAAGGAATATGCACTTAATATACGGCGGAGGCAATCTTGGACTAATGGGGATCGTTTCAAAGGCTGTACAGGAAGGAGGCAGTAACGTTTTGGGAATCATCCCAAAACCCTTGGCAGAGGCAAATCTTATTGGATCATCAAACGGCGAGGAACTGATCGTGCCAGGTATGTCTGAACGATTGGTAGAAATGATTAATCGTGCTGATGCTTTTATTGCTTTGCCAGGTGGCTTGGGCACATTGGAGGAAATTTTTATTGTACTATCTTGGGCGAACCTGAACATACACCAGAAACCACTGGACTGTTTAATGTTGATGGATTTTATGATTTTCTTTGTGTGTTTCTTGATGATGCTCGAAGAAATGGGTTCGTGTCAAAACCTATGAAAGAACTCATCTTCACTGCCAGAACTGCTCCGGATCTAATAGACCAACTCATAGCCTATGAACCACAAGTTGACCCTATCCTTTCAAAGATAAATTGGTCCGAGGACGATCGTGGTAAGAGGCGTCGAATTAATCTGGATCTTAACCTTTAATTTCCTGTAGATTTCAGCTAACCAGGTACGACCTTCTTAACTCTCCTTTTACTTTTTAAGACATTGGGGACAATGTCTCATTTAGGTTTGGGGGAGGGAATTAGTTGATCAGTACCTTGTTTTTAGTTTGTATGTTGTTTTTATTTTTAGTTCAAAATTTTTCGAAAAATACAAAAAATTTGAAAAATTTTCAAAAATTACAAAAATATTTTGTGTTTTTGTGTTTTTAATTTGACTAAAAAAGTGAAATTGGTAAGAGATAGCCGAGTAAGGAGTTTCCATTCCTGAGACGTATCTCAAGCTTATTTTCGAAACAAGCTAATTTTTGTTTATTTCCTTTTAAATTATTTAATTTGTGAATTCTCTTTAAAACTGACTAAAAGGAATCTTCATATGCTCAATTGATAGATATTATCAACATATATAGTAACATACGGACATGAGCTAAATTGAAAAGTTTGTAATATTCAGTGCTCTAGATTAATTGGAGGAAGCATCTCAAAAAGCAGTGGAGTAAAAAAAAAAAAAAAATCTGATTTACCAAAAATAAAGTATCTAAGATCCGGGTATTAAGTCTGTAAGGGTGTTTTAACACCTAGTGCCCTAAAACCAACTGGTTTGGGAGTCACTGGCCCAAAGCTCATTACATGGATCAAAGATTCTGCAAAAAAAATATAAATATATATATCTGAAGTCTGAGTAATTAAGTCCGTAGGGGTGTCTTAACACCTGGTGCCCTAAAGCCAACTGGTTTGGGAGCCACCGACCCAACACTCACTACATAGATGGAAGATATTGTATATAAATAAAAAATAGAGAAAAATCAAAGAAAAAATCAGAAAAATGAGAAAAATTATTCCATTGCTATAAAAAATGTGTGAAATCTGATAGAACTTTAGGACAAAAATATTACTCTCTTATCAACTGCATTTATGACTGTTGTGGGAAAAAAATGAGTTGATTAATATTTTGTTGGCTGTGTATATGAAGAATGGTAAAAATAATCGGAGAATTTACTTATTCGGTAATTTAGAATGAAACAAAACAACTAGTAACTTGTAGTAGAAGTTTCACCTGATTAGTCACTAACAACTTTATTCTCTTTTCGCTTGTCTTTTTGCTTTTGTGTGCATTAGTTTTAACTAACTTTTTACTTTTGTAAAATGTTTGTGGGTATCATTGCTGTAAGCCCTCACGAGACTACAACTCGTCCACTAGGGACACCTAGGGGTTTAAAGGCTTGTTGCATACGCTAAATGCAATCGTGATCCCTATGAAAGTGGCTTAGTTAATTTATTTTTGTTATTTTATTTTATGTTTTGCTCGAGGACTAGCAAAATGTTAGGTTTGGGGGTGTGATGAGTGGTATTTATATCACTCATTCCCACTCATTTGACCTAATATTTTGTATAGTTTCTTGAGTTTTGTGAACGTTTTGATATGTTTTGTGTTATTTTGTAGATAAAATAAAGTTTGGAAAGCATTAAAGGCAATTTGGGGCAAAAACGGACAAAAATGCGTCAACAGGGATATTTTGGTCTTTTCGCGTCGCGACGCCCAGACTTCAGCGTCGCGACGTCTAAAATGCGCCGAACAGTGCTAACATGCGCCGGGTCCACAAATCAGAATCTGAGAAAAGTTTGACTTTGCTAAAATGCGCCGTGCCACGTGTCACCATCACAGCCGACCTGCTAACGTGCGTCGTGCCACGTGTCATCATCATATGCTGCCGACACTCAGAGTTGACATGTGTCGCCTCGTCATCAGCCATGTCATCGGTCAAAAAGTCAACTTCGCCATGTGTCACGCCACATCATCCGCCACGTCACAAGGTCAACCAAGTCAACTTGCCACGTCAGCATCAGCCAATCACAGCGTGACACGTGGCGACACGTGTCGCAATTCTATGGTGCCGACAGTCTCTTTCCCACGTGTCGCCACGTCGTCGCCACGTCACTGCCACGTCAGCGCCACGTCAGCATCAATAATTGAGTATCCTATCCTTATCTGACACGTGGCGGATAAGAATCTCAGCGACCAATCAGAAGCCGCCACGTGTCACAATAATTGAAGCCCAACCACTCTGCCACGTGTTACCTTATCATCTTATCCAGAATCTTCAAACCAGCGAACCAGAGCGTGCCACATCGACAAATCCGGCGTCGCGACGCTGAGGACCTGGCTTCGCCACGCTGGAACCAAATTTTTCTATAAATTCAGCGCGAAATTTCATAATTCAGTGCACCTTCCTCTCTCTTCAATTCCTTCTAAAGAGAGAGCTTATCTCTCTAGATTCTTTAGTTTTTAGTTTTTTTTATTTTTAGTTTTTAGTTTTGTAAATAATTTTAATTACTTTTTGTAATAATAGTAATTTAATTTTTACTTTTTACTTTTTACTTTTTACAGTTTTTACTATTTACCATGAGGAGGTAACTTCTCCAGCTAGGGTGAAAGGTAATTCTTTTACTGTTACTATTTAGATTAATCTCCCTTAAAAATAATATATTCACTATTTAAAATATTGACTTAAAAAGGATACCGCCAGATTGGTCGGTTGGTAATTCATTTTAATCTGGTTTAAACCTGACTAATAAAGGATACCGCCAGATTGGTCGGTTGGCAATTTAATTTTGGTTCCGCCTTTATGGCTGGTTGGACTTAATTTGACTTAATCAGGATACCGCCTATATGGTCGGTTGGTATTATTATCACAAGTTTATATATTATTTTATTGGAGATATCTAAATTAGAAGTAGTAAAAGTAATTCCTTTTACTTTAGCATTTTATTTTATTTTATTTTTCAGTTTTACTTTATGTCTTTTACTTTTCAGTAATTTTACTTTATGTCTTTTACTTTTAAGTTGTTACTAGCCCTAGATATGTGTTAGTTATCTGGGGTTGTGATGAATTCTAATATCACCGGTTTATAATGGGTTATTTTATAGTTTGGGTAATTTAAAGGTTTACTTATTAAGTCTTAAGCTTAATGCTTCTTGTTTTCTGATCACCAATAAGATTGATGTGGTAAATCTAAAATGAACTAGACATAGGGATTTTAGGTTTCAGGCTTAGACTTAATAGCCCACGATCTTCCTTGAGGATAGATAACCCTTTAATAGATTTCCTTACAGGATAGGAATATACCTGTCGGGCGGGGGTAGCCATAATTGGAACTTAAACTTAATGAATCCAGATAATTTGGTTGACATAGACATATGGTTCAATTGGGTTAAACTGGGTATTTGCGTCTGACCATCGACAGAGGCTTTTGTATAATTTAGTGTTCCAGGTTAGTAAACTAATTTATTACACAAACATAAAATAACCACTTCATCTTTTAAATGATATTAGAAGGATTCACAACCCTAGATCTTTGTGTCTTTTGTTATTTTCCTTAGTATTTTCTTTTGTCTTCTTATTTATTTTGTAAAACCACATTCAACCAATCAAACAATCATTCTCCTCACCCTCAATTAGATATCTGTAAATAAATAGATTCAATAATTAATAACAACAGTAGGAATTAAGTCCTCGTGGGATCGATATTTTTATACTACTTGAACGATACGTGCGCTTGCGTTATACGTGTGTGTTTACGCCGGTCAACAGGGACCTCTCTTCATTTATATATCTACGGTGATCTAATCACAAATGATGAGAGTGCAATTTCCTTGTCACATAGTTAATTTGCTACAACAACACAATGATCTGTGCAAATAGTGACGCTATGGGTCATTTTGTCCAACAATCTCCCACTTGGCACATAGCCAGTCACTCAAGTGTCCCACACCCGAACTATGTACGGTTCGCTCAAATTGTTGAGGAAAGATTTTCATCAGCGGATTTGCTTGATTATCGTCTGACGCGATTTACACGATCATCACATCGCCACGATGTATGATCCGAACGAATCAGATGATATAGAAGTATATATCTGGATCGTCGATGAGACCTTTAATTCCTTAGCCTGTGCTGATGCCTAGCTCAGCTGCTAAAAGAACTATATCTAATCTAATTAGATTTATTTTCGATCCAAATGGCTTCTATTGCTGCCTCAGCTGCAGCAATAATCCGCATTTGTTGTTTATTCGGCAACAGTTATCTTGCTTGGAAGATTTCCAGCTCATTGTCCCGTTATTCAAACTTTATAGTACCGGAGTATTTAATTGTTTGGAAACTTGCAGCAGTGATCCCAGTCACTTCAAGTTCTCCTTCTCCATAGTTTAAGACAACATCTTTAGTTCTCTAAGATACTAACAGATATTCTTAACTTCAATCCAGTGACTATCACTTTGATTGACTTGATCGTGACTCCATATGCTCGAAGCGTATGAGACACCCGATCAAGTACATTTTAAATGTACAATTTCCAGAGAGTGTTAACAACTCCAAATCTATCCCAGTAGATCTTTATTCCTTGAACAAAGGTTGTTACTCCCCAGAATTCTACGGAGAATTTCTATGAAAGCCAAGCTTTCAACAATTGCTTTATGGGAATTTCACTGTCAGTGCGCTCTCCCACTAACCTTCTTATATACACAAGAATTATTTCGTTTGATTCAAATCATAAAACATTATGATTATTTCAAAACGACAGTTCCAAGAACCTTATGCTTGCTTCAATCCAAAAATGGATCGAATAACCCGCAAACCTCGTTTGTTGGTTATACAAAATCGTCAGAATGTTATAAACATTCTCCAAAAGGTTTCCTTTTCAGGAAAGCGATTTTGATCTATAACTGACACATTTCATAAATGAAATACGCAGTTATCAACAAGCATTTTCAAAATGGATTTACCATGGCAACAGGTAAAAGGTTGAACCGTTATTAACACAATGTTGATAACGATACCTTTCCGTCAAAAGCCCAGCTTTGTACGTTGGTATGTTGTCTTCCATGTATGTCTTCCTTGAAGACGTTTACGTACCAATAGGCACAATGCCTTGTGGTACAACAACTAGTATCCAAAATAGTTGTTATACATGGAATCCATTTCGGACTCATGGCACTTTGCTATAATAGGGAGTCGATACCTCGTATCACTTCCTCAAAACGTAGTCGGTTGGATATACCTTCATAAGATTGACATCTTTATGAGGTTAGATTAGAAACCCATACCCTAGGTTGTTTTCTGACTCTATGGATCTACGAAGTTCTTGTGTATTTGAAGATTAATGGTATAGATTCATCATTGATGAACTGTTTGTGTTCCATTAAGGACTTCGTGCCTTGAACAGTATTACTCTGATTTTCATCGAGTATCACTATCCTCCCACTGACCACTGCATATCGGTATTCCACTCAGGAAAATCGCATGGTGAGCAACAATCATATTGTTCTCATGTGAGATTTACAAGTACTATACTTAAGGTTTCCCTTAGGATAACCTATATTGGCACTTATCCAATTTGGGTCTTTTGTTTGGTATCATCCAAACGTTATGCCTGGCATACCCAAATTATCAGGAATGAGAAACCTGGTTTCTTCCCTGTTCATATCCTATATGACATCTGTCAAACAGATTTATATGGAACCTTATTCTAAATAAGTTTTGCACTGTTAATACATATCCTATTGAAGGAAACAGTAGCTCAGAGCGACTCGTGATAAACCTTATCATGTCCAACAAAATTCGGTTTTTAGTTCGGACACATCGTCTAACTGACGTGTCTCGGGAGGAGTCCTCATTTGAAAGAATACCATACTCTTTCATGTACGTATGAAAATTACTGCTTAAGTATTTTCCATTACGGTCTTACCGTGGCGGAATGATACTATAGCTGATCTGTTAATTCACTTCGTGTTAAAACTTTAAAAGTTTACGATCTGTGTTCTTCAAAAGAAACACATAACCATAACGTGACGTCACATCCGTTAAGGTCGCGAAATATTCATTTTCATATCTAGTCTAGCTAGATATGGGTCAACTAACTTCACCATGAATAGGGCTAACAGATCGGTGGCCCTTATACTATTACCAAGTAAATAGTATTTTAGGTACTTTACCTAATAAACTAGATTTGCAGACCTTATTTGAATAGTCAAATCAGTCCTAGTTCCCACTCTTCAAAAGTGTGGATATACGAGTCTCGTTTAATTGTGTCCTAGACAACAATGCCACAAATAAGTCTCTATTGATCAAATCAATTTGAGCTATTTATTTGTCATTTTTATATGTTTGAGATTTTATTATATTCAAAATATAAATTCTGTTATTTACATCTAATGTATTTATCTCAGTATCACCTTTATATAATAAAACACTTAGTGTTCTATAATATAAAGGTTTTATCCGCAACGGATTAAACACTGATATAGAGATAATGTCTCTAGTCAAACTAGTTACATTATAACAGTTCCTAATTTAAGTACATACCCAAGGGTAGTTCCTAAACTTAGGTATCTACGGTCGAAACAGCGACTTTCGTCCCGTTTCCGATTCGCAGAGAAATCTCGGCTTGAAGTCAGTATCCAGCTCATAGCGGATTCTGAACATCAATACATATATATTATGTACCACACTAAGTATTTAAAATCCAATTTCAATACTAGTAGTGAACATAACTTTGACAAATATTTTTAAAGTTAGAGCCTCGCCTTTCTTTAATTCCTTCGTGTCTTCCATATCCAAATGGTAGTCACTTTGGGATATGTCAATTATCTTTAATATTTCACAAACCTTTGGCCAAGCCTTGGGTTTCGGAATATCGAAATGATGTGCACCTTGTGCAACTCGCCCAATTGCAAACTTTGACTTTTCACCTCTAGAATAGTCAAACTATTCTCTAAGAATTATTAATTGCAATTTAATACTTTTAAATCTAAAGATAGATTTATGACAAGTATATTAATTAAGCACTAAAGTCATCATCACATAAATCTTCCAAAGATTTTATGCTCTACTTATTTGCTTAATTATGGGCTTAGTCATATAAGTTATTTTATCAAATAAATTAACCTATTATTATTCCCAATATGAAAATTAAATCATTTAAAACATTTAACCCAAGATTATATATTTTAAATATTCAACCTTTCAATTCTTTCTTGATTTCAATAGTCCAACTATTTAATCAATTTTAATAAGGTACTATTTATTATAATGATTACAATAATCCAATTATTTAATCAACTATATTTTAATATTGATTACTATAATCCAATTATAAAATCAACTATCATTTAATTCAATTATATTGATTACTATAATCCAATTATAAAATCAACTATATATTGAATGAGTTTGTATATAGTCCAACTATATATATTTTTAAAACAACATAAAATATTAGTCCAACTAATACTTTTGATTAATATGACGAGTAAAATATAGATGAGCGCGTTTAGCGAGTATTCGAACGAATGTTGCAAATTCAATACTTGCCTCCCACTATTTTTCGTCGAGCCTCTAACCCTCTGTCGAGTACTCGGGAAACCGTGTTTCCTAGTGGGCTAGGATCCCGTTAAATATCACACAATCTTGACTTTGGCCAACAAATTGTATGATAATTAACTAGGTAGATCTCGAAGATCAATTGGATCTCATCCAACTCCTAGATCCAGTAGGTGGACATCCAAGTCCCAAACATATATCTTATATATGCCTATACATCGAATGTATACCCTAACCTTTTTCCTCTGAATCAACTAGGCCTTGGCTTTGGCACAACAAACCTAGTGATCCCAGTCAAGCGCGGACCCATTGACATGGAAGCTTCGTAATCAATGTCAATGGACAAGAAGTGGTCTTGACTTTGGCCAACAAACCACAACTTGGACACGACACCGATATGGAACAAAGCCTCGTGATTAAAACACATCTTCGACGGACAAGGGCTTGACTTTGGCCAACAACCCCTGCCAATCTCGGATCTTGAGTAAGAATCACTCAATGGAAGGAAAATAAACGCTTGATATTAACGAGGGTTTTTCGCGTGCAAATTGGCTACCAATTTAATTATCTTTGTTAAGGTCTCATCATCATACACCCTTAAACATGCATTCTAAATACATAATAAAGCGAGTATGAAAATAAATAATAATGATATGCGGATGGATACTATACACATTGATCCTAGATCAAATCTCTCCCTTTCTCACTCAAGCTAGCACTTGTATTACTTCTACCCGTTCACTACACTTCTAAAGAAACCTCATATACATAGAGGGGAATAGGTGAGAAGAGAATACAAAGAGAATGAAGGTGATAAGGCTGGACACGCAGGTCCAATTTAATAAATCGAATTTATTACAACAATTTCTAAAATTGCCCACCCATCTAATATCCATCCGATATACATTATTCATTCAACACAACCATGTATTCACACACATAAGCATGCTATCAATCAATCTAATCAAATTAATTAATCTGATAATTAAGTGATCATCCAATGTTAAACCAACGATTTGATTTTGTTCGAGTCAAACTCGTTTTTGCGAATAAGTACTTAAAGTACAAATTCTTGAATTAAATTAAATTACAACATTAAATCAAATTTAATATGCATTTAATACTAATTCACTATTCAATTCCAAATTAAATATTACACTTTTATTTAATAAACCTTTTACGATTTAAATTCCAAATTTAATCGTAACGCGTCTCAAAGACCGATTAACGTCCAACGTCAATTCAATTAAAGTCCAATGGGCTTTTAATTGATTTCTTAAGGCGTGGACTTTTGGTCAACTCAGGTCAAACCGATAACCAAAGTCCAATCCGGGATTTACCCCATAAGCCCCATAAATCAATCTTGGCCCATTAGGCCCAATTGAACCTTAAAGGTTCATTAGTTGCCTTTGGGCTTTATGGTTAAGGTTTTGGGCCCAATTGGATCCAATCCATTTGGCCTAAACCCAACTTGATAAAATCAAGCCCAATAGGCCCAATTACAACATTAGAAGACCAAATCCAATTTAAGCCTAAATAATTAAATTACATAAATCCAATTTAGCAATTTAATTACCTAAAGTGTATTACATGATTAATTACCCAAATCATATTTCAAAAACATGAAATTAGTCCAATTAATCATGCTTGTTTTCATTATTATATGTCCAACACCAAATTGAAAAATCAAACCCATTTACATGCTTCAATCATCGGCCAAGGAAGGATTTTTGTGTCCGATTTGGTTTCAATCCAATCGAACCTACAATCGACATTAAATCAACATCCTAAATGATTTCATACACATCCAATGTCATAAAATCAAAAATACCAAGACATTAGGGCAATAAGTCCATTCGGCCAACACAAGATTTTGGGGTTTTTTGTCCAATTCAAGTACAATCCAATTGACCTCCAATTAACATCAACATTATGATTCCAATTCATCTAATGAATCAAAAAACAAAATTTCCAAGAACCCAAAAATCATCCACACATTCGGCCAAGTGACAAAATTGGGGAAAATTATTCCAAATCAATTTTCAACAAATTGGTCCAACCAAAATGAAATTAAACATGTTATAAGCATACTTAAACAATCAATTTATTCAAATCATGCTCAACAAACATTTACCCAAATTTTAAGCCCTACATTTTTCATGCTTGAACCTAAGGCTCTTGATGCCATTGTTGGTATTAATCTAGGTCCCAAGATCATACAAGACATGAAAACAATGCGTGAATACATCAACGGAGGTACCGGAATACTCACATCGATCGGTTGAGTCGATTTGAAGACGAATGAAGCCCAAAAACCTCACTACCAAGGGCGCCAACTGCAGCAGTCCACTGCCTTCGATTTTCAGATTTGAGCTGAGAAAACGGAGCTCCAAGCCTCGTCCGACGGATCCCGGCTCATGGGCGAACCTCCCTACCACCTTCGCAAGACTCGTAAGTGTGCTAGCACTTGATTTCTCACCATGAAAAACCACTCTTGCTTCCTTTAGTGTCACGCCATTTCTGGTTCAAACCAGTGAACTTCTAAGCTTTTGGGCGTGAGAAGAAGAGAACAAAATGAGAGAGAAAGAAATGTGTTAAGTTATCATAAAAGTTGTAAATCATTTTGTTATATATTTTCCAAAAATATTAAATGATTTACCAATTAATTTAACTTTCAAAAGTCAAAGAAATTGAATGTAATAAGCTTGAGTGTTCCACACTCCAATTCAATGTCCATCAAGTCATATCAACTTTAAATAAAGTGACATGTCTTTCAATCAATCAATCACATCACTCAAAGTGACATTTGTTTTGACGCTTGATGTGACGAATGATTTGACGCTTGATGCGACTTGCGATGCCGCACTCGAATTCGAAATACGAATGCGCTCGCAATCACACTCGGGCTCGGGTTCGTTAATTCCAATTAACGATTTTTCAGTCGTGTCGTAATTAGATGATTACGCCTAGCGAATTCACTATTCACGTCGCTAACGAATTAATTCTAAATTAATTCGTTCGCCCGAATTAAAATCTAATTTTAATTCCGCGTCGAAATCTAATTTCATTTAATATATCGAATATATTAATTCATCGATTAATTCCGAATTAATCATTATCTCTCTCTAGACGATATTTTATCCTAGATAAAATATCTCCGTTATTAATCATAGATTAATTTTCTCTCTCTCTTCTATATAATCCCAGATTATTCAAGAGTGCGAGTTGTGCGTCATTGGTGGATTATCGGGAAGCGACCCATGAGATCCCCGGATAAGTTGGCAGTAAATACGGTCGTCGGAGTATCTGAATCACGTACGTACCAAGTACCACGTTTTACCGATTTACGAGACAAGGTCGACTCCTAGCAAAGCACCAAGTCTTCCCAATTCTCCGGACATATCCATTAAGAATATTAAGATCTATATCAAGCGTAGTATACGATTGTATTGTGTGTATCGGCCCAGTAGCGGATAGTCACGTGCTAGGCCTTGGGCTGGATAAGTGTCTGCCCCGTACGAAGCACATGTCGGATGTCTGGTAACTAGTCTCTATAATCGGATACACATGACCTTGTCATAATAACCCGATGGCCGCGCAGCACTTAAGAGCACTAAATACCGTATCCAGCGTGACATCATCTCCAATATGACTGAAGTGATACTTCCGTCTTGACATCACATCCAATACACTACGACTCTCTAAAAACCCAGAAGTGGTGTACGCAGAACCGGTTAAAGCCTGTACCACCAAGACCAAAGTCTATCGATTATCGTAAGTATTAGCGATGTAAGTCTCAGGTTAAGACATACACACCTACCTTGATTTCGTCCTCCCATAGACACATAGTCATAATACCAATGGGATTCCGAAGGGTCTATCCAGAGCGAAGTTGTTTCCCGTACCATCGGTGAAACACGACCTCCTATCGCACTTGCATAAGTCTCCAACACTTATATATATGAGAACTATGCCGTTGTGCCCTCACAATGCGCACAAGTGCAATACTAGCCTATTCTGCATTATCGATGTCCAGTCTCGATAATACTCCGGCTTGGGATATTTAATGATTAATCATTCGGGGACTGATACTGTCTCATATCATTCTCAGTCCAGGAACTAATCATAGGGACCTTCTCTTCATTTATATATCTACGATGAAATCACACAATGATGAGAGTGCAATTTCCTTGTCACATAGTGAATTTGCTACAACACACATGATCTGTGTAAATAGTGACGCTATGGGTCATTTTGTCCAACAATCTCCCACTTGGCACATAGCCAGTCACTCAGTGTCCCACACCCGAACTATGTACGGTTCGCTCAAATTGCTGAGGAAAGATTTTCGTCAGCGGATTTGCTTGATTATCGTCTGACGCGGTTTACACGATCATCACATCGCCACGATGTATGATCCGAACGAATCAGATGATATAGAAGTATATTCTGGATCTTCGATGAGACCTTTAATTCCTTAGCTTGTGCTGATGCCTAGCTCAGCTGCTAAAAGAACTATATATAATCTAATTAGATTTATTTTCGATCCAAATGGCTTCTATTGCGCCTCAGCTGCAGCAATAATCCGCATTGTTGTTTATTCGGCAACAGTTATCTTGCTTGGAATATTTCCAGCTCACTGTCCCGTTATTCAAACTTTATAGTACCGGAGTATTTAATTGTTTGGAAACTTGCAGCAGTGATCCCAGTCACTTCAAGTTCTCCTTCTCCATAGTTTAAGACAACATCCTTAGTTCTCTAAGATACTAACAGATGTTCTTAACTTCAATCCAGTGACTATCACTTGGATTGACTTGATCGTGACTCCATATGCTCAAAGCGTATGAGACACCCTATCAAGTACATTTTAAATGTACAATTTCCAGAGAGTGTTAACAACTCCAAATCTATCCCAGTAGATCTTTATTCCTTGAACAAAGGTTGTTACTCCCCAGAATTCTACGGAGAATTTCTATGAAAGCCAAGCTTTCAACAATTGCTTTATGGGAATTTCACTGTCAGTGCGCTCTCCCACTAACCTTCTTATATACACAAGAATTATTTCGTTTTGATTCAAATCATAAACCATTATGATTATTTCAAAACGACAGTTCCAAGAACCTTATGCTTGCTTCAATCCAAACATGGATCGAATAACCCGCAAACCTCGTTTGTTGGTTATACAAAATCGTCAGAATGTTATAAACATTCTCCAAAAGGTTTCCTTTTCAGGAAAGCGATTTTGATCTATAACTGACACATTTCATAAATGAAATACGCAGTTATCAACAAGCATTTTCAAAATGGATTTACCATGGCAACAGGTAAAAGGTTGAACCGTTATTAACACAATGTTGATAACGATACCTTTCGTCAAAAGCCCAGCTTTGTACGTTGGTATGTTGCCTTCCATGTATGTCTTCCTTGAAGACGTTTACGTACCAATAGGCACAATGCCTTGTGGTACAACAACTTATCCAAAATAGTTGTTATACATGGAATCCATTTCGGACTCATGGCACTTTGCTATAATAGGGATCGATCGATACCTCGTATCACTTCCTCAAAACGTAGTCGGTTGGATATACCTTCATAAGATTGACATCTTTATGAGGTTAGATCAGAAACCCATACCCTAGGTTGTTTTCTGACTCTATGCGATCTACGAAGTTCTTGTGTATTTGAAGATTAATGGTCAGATTCATCATTGATGAACTGTTTGTGTTCCATTAAGGACTTCGTGCCTTGAAATATATATTACTCCGATTTTCATCGAGTATCACTATCCTCCCACTGACCACTGCAATCGGTATTCCTCTCAGGAAAATCGCATGGTGAGCAACAATCATATTGTTCTCATGTGAGATTTACAAGTACTATACGTAGGTTTCCCTTAGGATAACCTATATTGGCACTTATCCAATTTGGGTCTTTTGTTTGGTATCATCCAAACGTTATGCCTGGCATACCCAAATTATCAGGAATGAGAAACCTGTTTCTTCTCCTGTTCATATCCTATATGACATCTGTCAAACAGATTTATATGGAACCTTATTCTAAATAAGTTTTGCACTGTTAATACATATCCTATTGAAGGAAACAGTAGCTCAGAGCGACTCGTGATAAACCTTATCATGTCCAACAAAATTCGATTTTTAGTTCGGACACATCGTCTAACTGACGTGTCTCGGGAGGAGTCCTCATTTGAAAGAATACCATACTCTTTCATGTACGTATGAAACTTACTGCTTAAGTATTTTCCATTACGGTCTTACCGTGGCGGAATGATACTATAGCTGATCTGTTAATTCACTTCGTGTCAAAACTTTAAAAGTTTACGATCTGTGTTCTTCAAAAGAAACACATAACCATAACGTGACGTCACATCCGTTAAGGTCACGAAATATTCATTTTCACATCTAGTCTAGCTAGATATGGGTCAACTAACTTCACCATGAATATGGCTAACAGATCGGTGGCCCTTATACTATTACCAAGTAAATAGTATTTTAGGTACTTTACCTAATAAACTAGATTCGCAGACCTTATTTGAATAGTCAAATCAGTCCTAGTACCCACTCTTCAAAAGTGTGGATATACGAGTCTCGTTAATTGTGTCCTAGACAACAAGCCACAAATAAGTCCTCTATTGATCAAATCAATTTGGGCTATTTATTTGTCATTTTTATATGTTTGAGATTTTATTATATTCAAATATAAATTCTGTTATTTACATCTAATGTATTTATCTCAGTATCATCTTTATATAATAAAACACTTAGTGTTCTATAATATAAAGGTTTTATCCGCAACGGATTAAACACTGATATAGAGATAATGTCTCTAGTCAAACTAGTTACATTATAACAGTTCCTAATTTAAGTATGTTAGACATTATGTCCCATAGCGTCACTGTTTGTAAATGATATGGTAGTATTGTACAAAATTAACTATGTGATAATGAAATTGCCTGTTGCCGTTGTTTTTGTAATATTATTTTTACTTTGACTAATAAATGGCGAAAGTCCATATGATTAATACTGGATTGAGATGATATGAGACAGTATCAATCTATAAAAGTTTAATCATTAAATATCCCCTAGTCGAGTATTATCGAGATCGGACATCGATAATGCGGAATAGACTAGTATTGCGCTTGTGCACGTTGTGAGGGAACAACAGCATAGTTCTCATATATTTAAGTATTGGATACTTATGCAAGTGCATAGGAGGTTGTGTTTTACCGATGGTACCGAAAACAGCTTCGCTCTGGATAGACCCCGCGGAATCCCATTGGTAGTATGTCTGCGTGTCTATGGGAGGCCGC